>PVLD010008887.1:30000-80823 GCA_004027595.1 Dinomys branickii | reverse complement strand
AGGACTTGCCTATAGGGAGGGGCTGGGAGGAAGGGCAGCCTCCACAGGCTCTAGATGCGACAAATCTTCAGCTGGTGTCATCCAGGCACCTTCCCGTGTCCTGAGCTGGTTCTTCCCAGCTTCACCCACTTCCTCCGCCCCAGGAACTCAGTCAGGGCTTCCGGGCTGTGGGTCCTCTGCAATCCACTGAAGACCCTCCACCCAAGACAGTGAGAGGAAAGGGCAGAGGCAGACAGTCCCTTAGCACCAAACTACATGTCCCTGGCAGCCCTCCCTGCCGGCTGAGCAGCTGTCCAGCAGTGGTGACCCCAGCTTCCCCACAGCCCCTTCCCATTCTGGGGCTCCCTAAAGGCTCCCTGATGCTTGTCGGAGCCTGAGCTTGGCCGCTTTCCTGGGCTGCTGCTGTATTGATTCTTCTGGCTCCCTTTTTGCTGGGGATATCAATTTAGTGGGTTCCTGGGAGGGCTGTGTTTTAACCTCTCACCCTGGTCTAGACTCTGTCGGCTCCCGCTGTCCCTCAGCCAGGAGGAGATGGAGGCCCTGGGCCTCTCGGGCAGGCTCTGGAGCCAGCGGATTTCCAGGAACCGAGGCAGGGATCGCCCGGCAGCTCCCCAGCCCCGCCAACCTGCCTCCCTCTAAACCGGCCGGTGAATTATTAAAGATGCAATTTCCTTTCATCTTTCCAGTAAAATTGCTCCCTGTGCCATGTTCCGCGGCCTTCCTGTCACTGGCCAGCCAGGGTCTTGACAATGCCTTCTTTCACTTTGCTCTGCTCCTAGGCCTGGGCCTTCCTAGGAAGGTAGACAAAGGCTGACCCTTCCTAAAATGTAGGAAGCCCAAGTATCATGAGGAATCAGAATCAGGCAGGAGAAATTTGGGATTGTTTGATAGCTAAAAGAAAAGGTGCCCAGAGAGGTGCAGCAACTAGCCAAGGGTAGCACAGCAAATGGCAGAGCTAGTGCTGGAACCCAGTCCCAAGCCTCCCAGAAGAGGGCTGCTTCTCCTTCTGCACCACAACAGCCCTGTCTCTCAGGACTCCCTCATACATTCCCGGGCAGGAGTTGGGTCAAACTCTATGCTTTATTGATCAGGTCTCAATTGTGATTTACAGTCTCTGCTTGTTATTTACCACCCAGTCCCCACCCCTGCCACAGCGGCTTAGCTGAATGTGAAACCAGGCTTCTTACTGCCCTCTCGTCAGTATTTACTGTTTTGGGTTTTACTGTTTACTCCTGGTGGTCATCACAGAGGGCTGGAGAGCAGCAACTTGACCACATCCTGGCCAGTGCTCCCAGTAGCCCAGAGTACTCCTTAAAGCCCTGCTCTGAGCCCACCTCCCCAAATTCCCCTTCCCTGGGCCACCCCAGGAGAAGCCCCGACACTTGCCCTCCTCCCTGGCACATGGAGCTTCGATCAGAAGGAGGCGGTGGATGCTGTGTCCCAGCCCTGGGCAGAGGCTGCAGATACCTCTTGGTCCAGAGATCAAGGTCTGTCCCAGTGTCTGTTCCCATAGCTCAGCCAGGTGGAACACGGAGGCCAGGGGCCCTCAAGGCCACAGCTCCTACCCAGTTTGGGCTCAGAACCCCAGAACAGGTTGAAGGAGACAGAGGCCCCCCCAGGCCTCTGCTCCATGCTGGGACAGAAAGCCTTGTCCCAACAAAGCAGTGGTGAGCACCAGGGAGACCAGGCTGCAGCAGAAAGAAACCAGCACTGGTCCTCCGGCAGCCATGCTGAGACCTTGACAGACCCAGAGTGGGCCCTGTGCACGCTCACTGCCCTCTGCCGTGGCTCGCTCCAGCTGAAGCTGGTCTGCAGCCACCTGTGGCCCTTGCCAGCTTCAGTCTCATTTCCTGACCTTCGCCCCCAGCCCTTCTTGCTTCCCTCTGGCCTCTGAAGAAGGGCAGAGCTGTCCTGCACTCTGGGCCTTGACCTCCTCAAGGGGCCGTATGAGGTAGTGGGGGGCTGTGCACCTGGGTCCAAACCCTGGCTCTAGCCCTCACTGGCCATGCGCAATCACTGCTGGCCAGTCACTTCCCGGGACCTCTGTGTCTTTCTTTTCTCATCTGTAAAAGGGGGGAGCAGAGACAAGAAAACAGCAGCCACTTGAGAGGACATCTGTAAACCTCAAAGGAGCAACCTTTACCTGCTGCTCTG
The DNA here is from genome assembly GCA_004027595.1 of Dinomys branickii. Classification (NCBI taxonomy): domain Eukaryota; kingdom Metazoa; phylum Chordata; class Mammalia; order Rodentia; family Dinomyidae; genus Dinomys; species Dinomys branickii. Next base: position 78,669 of record PVLD010008887.1, on the reverse strand, counting down.
GAAAATGAAAACCAATCTGTGATGACAGAAAGCAGATCAGTGGCTGGAATAGGACCAAGGGTCAGGAGCAGGAAATTACAAAGGGTTCTGAGAAAACTTTGGAGAGCAAAGGATTTGTTCATTACCTGCCCACTAGTGATACTTTCACAAGTATACACACGTCAAAGTGCATCCCATTGTACACGCTTAACTATGTGCAATTTATTATATGTCAGCTATGCCACAGCACAGTTTAAACCATGGCATGACCTAATTCACTGTGCACAGTCCCTTAGCACCAAACTACATGGTGGCCAAGTGCAGGGGCACTCAGCCCTCACAGCCCCTGCTGCCACCCCATGCCCAGGGTTCCTAGTTCTCTTTAGGCATTAGCTCCTTAGGGTTCCCAAAAGCTCACAAGCAGCCAGTCTGGGTCTTGTTAACCATGTGTATACATATCCTCAGACTCTGGAAGTATTTTAGTAGCAGTTGCTAAGTAGCCACTGTCCTACCTCTGCCACTCATCTCTACTCCCAGATCCTACCCCCACCACTACTATTCACATTTAGTAACCAAAAGGTTAATGTTTCCCAGGGGCCCTACTCCCTTCAGCTCTCAGAGGTTTAAGCTCAATGCTAAATGTTTTAATGAACACCTTGTGTTAGGCCACTTCCACTCATAAGCTAGCTATACTGCTGGAGTAACCTTGGCAGACTGGCAAAGTTCCAAGTCCAGGGGTTCAGCAGTGTCGCTGTGCCTCAGCGCAGCCACAGCAGGGAAAACATCAGGGACAACCTGGGCTGGGCCTTCCAGGAGCAGCAGTCTGCTGCCCCTTCATTACCTTCCACCTCGACCCACTGTGATGTGGGGAAAAGGTTTTGATCTAGGGTTTGGAAGATATACACTGAGTCACGCTGTACCTGGACATAGGTTATGACATTAGTTTTTAAACAAAAGCCGTAGGGACAGGGATGGTGGCACACAGCTGTAATCCCAGCACTCAGGAGGCCGAAGCAGGACAATCACTGGGAGTTTGAGGCCAGCCTAGACTACATAGTGAGTTCAGAACTAGCCTGAACCATTTAGTGAGACCCTGTCTCAATAAAACAAAACAAATTAAAAAACAAAACAAAACGCCTCAGGCTGCTAAAACACCTGAGAAAAAGATTTGATGAAATAAGAGGCAAGAAAGGTCTAGATCCTGACTTCCATTTCAGGAGGCAGAAAGCAGGGATGAGGCAGACTCCAAGCAGGGGGTCTGAGGCCTCCTAATACCTTTTCTTCTCAAGGGCAACCAAGGAGACACTGTTTTCTTGCACAGAGAAAAGGTCACTGTCTCTCCCAGCCAGTCCTCATCATCTCCATGGAGTAACATCACCAAACTTCCATCTTCCTCCCAGCAGCCCCCAGTCTGCCCTTATCTCTAATGCACTCCCACCCTGTGGCTCTGCACCCCTCAAACCAGCACTTCATGTTAGGCCACCTTGACCCTTCCCCAACACTCTGGGGAGGTGGACCATCCCCTCCACCTAAGGACTCCCCACATATACAGGGCCGAGGACACACCCCCAGGGGCTGGCAGAGGCCTCGGGCTAGCTCAGGGCAGGGCAGGTGAGGCCGGCCAGGTCTGCAGCACCCCGCATAGGAAATGACCTTGTCAGGACTGACCAAAGGGAGCAATACTGAGAAAGCCTGAGCCAGGAAGTTGCCGGTCACCTCACACATCACAAGGAGGCCACAGAGGTCAAGGTCAGACTCCAGGTCTACAGGAGAAACCTGAGCAAGGCATGAATGGATGTGAGCATGTATGTGAGAGGAAGAGAAAATGAACATGTGTGAAATTTGTGTGTGTGAGAATATATGTTTAAGAAAAAATAATCTTGTGAAAGACAAACAATATGTATAAGGCGGTGGAAACCTAATTCTAGGGATAACATTCTTGGAGTGAATGGGCTGAGCACTGGACTGAACAAGAACCTCCCATGTTCCCGAGGGAGCCCGGAGGCAGCCTGAGCAGGAAGAAGGTGCTGTCTCTTGCCTCCTCCTGCTCCTCCTTGACCAGGGACTCTGGGTCTTCACTTCAAAGTGGTGAGCTGGGGCCTTGGAATTCCCACACACCCACCTCAACACCCCTGGCGGTTACCTCAGAACCAGGAGCCTTGAAAATATGCCGCTCAGCCGGTGGGGCGGCTTTGCTGTCAGCAACTGTCTGAGAGGGCCAAAGGAGGAGACCTCCATCATTCACAGCCCTCTGGTGAGTGATGTCCACAAGCAACCTCGAGGGTCTGTGAAGAATGTGGCTGAACTGCTCCAGGCACAGGCCACACCTCCCTGCTCAAGCCAGGGAAGAGGGCCCCTTTCACACTCTGGCCATCCCACCACCAGCCATCCTCCAAGCTCCTGGTAGCTTCAGGAAGCCCCACCCTAGCACAGGGAGGAAATGCTGGGGGAAGATGAGGCAAACCAAGCCCTATGCCCAGGACTTCTGGCCCTTTCTCAAATCTGAGAAACAACATAGGTCCTGTTGGTAGAAAAACAATCATACTTGCAGTGTCCTCTAATTTTAGAAGTTTGCTTCTCCATTTCATAAAGGTCCCCAGATCCCAGTGAAAGGCACCAACATCAAGGCCACAATTGAAACTGCCACAGTTGCTTCCTGATGGCAGGGAGCTCAACTAGAATTTGGTACACAGAAAGTTCTGGATACTTCTGATGGAGGAATCCCTACTGGTTGTGGTTGGGCGGTAAGAACAAAGGACTCCAGGAAGAGGCTTTGCAGTTCTGACTTCCATAAGCAACTTCAGGACCTGAGACTTTGTTTATTCATCCAGTGTTCATTATTGCCCACATACTTTATGCTTGGCTATTTGTTAATGAACACATAAAATACACATATGAACACGGTTTCTGCCCTCATGTTGCTAATAGTTTAGGGTGAGTCTGAAAATTTACAAGGACACATAAATTCATACACACATCTATGAGTAGGCAGGGATTATGACCAAACCCCTAGGGCTTCAGTTTCTTCGTCCATAATATGAAGATAACTTCAGGTATTTGCTAGTGCTCATATAAGGAAAAAGTGAGATGACTGATGTTAAGCCCTGAACAAGGGCTGGCACCGAGGTATGGCTTTGAAGGTTCAAATCAGCAGAGAGAACCAAGCTCAGCCTCCCTATGGTGGCAGAAGTTCTTCCAAAACCAGAGTGTACCACTCCAAGCAGCCTGGACCCTGGGATGGAAGGGTAGTCAGTCTACAGGCAGCCTCCAAGCCATGGACATCACCGTTGTACTGACTGGCATTTAAAATAACAATCAAGCCCCATATGGTCAGCAAGTGGGTGTACAGGGTAGGAGGAGGCTCCACACAGGGCTGAAGCCGACCCCTCAAATGGTCAAGATGAAGCAGGAGACTAGGGGTGCATCTTGGCAGGGACTGATCCTAAGGTCTGTACAGATTTCTATTTCTAGGAACAGTGGACCAATTTATGCAGCGTACCAACTTTCCCACCAAGAATAACTAGGGGAAAGAAAATGAAAAGACAAAACACATTTTAAAAATGTGGCTGGGAACCATGTTGCACACCTATAATTATAGCACCCTGGGAGACTAAGGCAAGACAGTCACAAATTCAAACCTAGTCTTGGCACCTTAACAGACTTGTGAGACCCTGTCTCAAAATTTAAAAAAATAATAAAAATAAAAATTCTTTAAAGAGGGCTGGGAATGAACTCAATGCAAAGGCACTAACAAAAAATTGGTTTTTGTTTAAAGGCACTGAAGATGTTTAGAGGGTATGATCCTCATGAGTTCAACATTTGGCCCTATTTTCTCCCAAGCAGTAGACAAGAATTTGAGAAAGTATAGATGAGGATTTTTGCAGTCTCCTGGAGTTAAGGGGGGAAATGGGAGGAGGGGCATTCTAAGCATCTTCAAGGGGGTAGAAGCCTTTGTTTTGGTTTTTTAAACTTTTAGTTACAACCCTTAAAGTGAAAATCAGATGTAGATCAACACTTGCGAAGATTAAAATCTTGCTTCAAGCAAACTTAACTGGATTTAGATGATCTGCCTAGTCTGACTCCTTTCAAAAAGCAAAAGTAAATCTCTTCTGGGTCATCCAGGGGTTCACAATTTCTCTGCATCTTTTCTCTGCACTATGTTTGGCAGTCAACAAAATTTACCAGGCATACCAGAAGATACAACCAGATAACTGAAACCAAGAGGTTAAAAAATATATATATATATATGGCCTCAGACCCACAACAGATCCAGGACCCAGATACTGGCATTTAAATAACAGACTTTAAAATAATTATTATTACTATGTTAAATAATATTAAGGAAGATAAAGAATTTAAAGAAAACTGGAAGCTTCAAATGGAAATTCTGCAAACAAAAAATATGATAATCAGAATTAATGAAATGGACAAGTTTAACAATGCATTAGATGAAGCTAAATGAGGACTAGTGAACTGGAAAATTCGGCAGTATAAAGTATCAAGCACTGAAGTGCATAAGAAATTTGATAGAAGTAAAATATGAAGCTAGACATGATGATGCATATCTGTAATCCCAGCTAGTCTGGAGGCTGAGGCAGGAGAATTACAAGCTCAAAGCCACCTTGGGCAATTTAGTGAAATCCTGTTTTTGTAAAAAAAGTGCTTGTATTACAGCTCAGTAGTAGAGCACCCTGGATTCAATCCCCAGTACCATAAAAATAATAATTTAAAGTATATGTAGTTATAAAAATATAAGCACATCAAAAAACTGCTAAATTTGTCCTGTAAAGCACAGTATGTATGGTTGTATATGTACAACTCCTATTGTGTAATGTGTGTATGTGTGCATAGCATAAGTGACAATGGACAGTATATAACAGAGGACATATATACATTGTACTGATGGCGTTTGTATTTGTGTTACATAAAAGATAAGGAGCTGGAAATTTCATGCACTGTAAAGATGGTAAGACTCCATAGTGTATCAGACAAGGTGAGATAATGAGCTTGAGGTCTTGTACCTTGAATACTGCCTCTGCCTCTTGCTGGTGTGCAGAGTGGGCACAAATCACATAATCTCTTGGAGGCTGCTTTGTCATCTATACAAATGGCATGGTGTTGCCATGAGGGTCCAAGAGGAAGTGTCTGTGCAGGGTACACAGCAAGTCCTTAGCAAACAAAAGAGGCACAAATGGCTGGGCTCAGGAGGAGCAGACTCTTCTCTCTCTAGTACAGGAAAAAGTATGGCCCAGGCCATACTTGAGGATGTCTCTCTTATAGGTGTCTCTTCTATAGGTGATTCCACTCTGAGCGAATCACGTATAGATTCATCTCCACTTAGAACTTGATGGAATGTTCGCCTTCAGTATGAGCAGTGCAGGGCAACGCTTACCTACTAGGAATGACCTTCTCATGACACTGTAGGCCCAGCCAGTCCCATTAGGAGGGGCTCTCTGAGAATGGGATTCTTCCTCTTGTCTGGTGACCTGCAGGAGGTAGGCGAATTCCCATCTCCCACAGTGGCTCTCAGTCCAGAGACTGCTGCCACTAGTCACTGCCCTTCTCTCAGTTCCTTAACCCCCTGTTCTCTTTCCCACTTTGAGGCCTTTTTAAGTGCTACTGCATGTGCCTGGAATGTGCCTTCCCAGGCTCTTCTGCATCCTACCTGCTCATCCCCCAGATCTCAGCCTGACTGTCACATCCCCTTGGGGTCTCCCCACGGTTCTAAGCTCTTCTTCATGATGCTTAATGACACTAAGCCGTTATTTTTTTAAGTTTTCTTATTTCTTGTCTACAAACTGCCCCACTCCTTAAAATAGCTCCTAAAAGCCATGAATACTATCTTCACTATTATTTTGAGGTTCTAAGTAACAAATAATAATTCAGCATAAAACTTGTCTGGGGAGCTGAGCATGACTGAAGAAAATGTAACTGCAGAGGAGATGCAGAGGGTGGAGAGAGGTAGAGAGGGGAGGTGCTGCTCTGTAGGAGGGAGTCACCCAGGCCTCACTGATGAAGTGACATTTATCTGCAATGCTGAAGGAAAGTACAGCACAGGCTGTGAGGATGTCTGGGGCTCAGCCTTCCAGGCTTCCTTAGAGGTTTGTTGTGCTTGGCAAAGTAGGAAATGCTGTTTGTGTTTATTTGGTTTCCAAAGCAAATTGTCTTTTGTGATTTAATAATATAAATCAAAAGTCTTAAAATATGCATACTCTTTGACCCATAAAGTCCACTTATGAATTCAGCCACAGGAAAAATAATGCATACATGTATTTATGTATAAGGATATTGACCAGGAGGAAAATATGGAAATAACATAAGTTCAACATTAGGGAAGTGGTAAATTAAGGTCATCCTTATAATGGAACATTGCATAATTATTAAAATATTTAGAAGACTATCTAAAGATGTAGGAAAATGTTCACCACCATTAAGTCATAACCTGTATCTATACAAATACTATTCTGTAAAGAAGAAAATATAGGTGAAGAAAACTTTGAATGTATTAACATCCAAATGTTGACAGCCATAAATAATCAGTGATAGAGTTATGGTTAACTTCTGTCCTTCCTCTCTTTCTCTTTCCCTTCCTTTCTTTCTCTCTTCCTTCCTATCTTTCTTTTTTATTTTTCCGTAGTCTATGATGGTAACAAGCCACTCAGAATGTGTGATAAATTCCATGAAGGGATCAGGTAGAGGGCTTTCCACTTGGTTGTACCAAAAGTACAAGTCATGGCCATCTACTATGAGTGGGCAGGGCGGGACATTGGAAGAAGCAATGAAGTCTTGAGGGACAGCAGATCCCCATTATCATATAGTGAGCTCACCAGGCAGTCGTGAGCCACCCCAGAGATTCATAATCATGTGGTAGAGAGAACCCCCTCAGCCTGGCTATAGGATTTTCTCTAGCAAAGCTCAGTTGTTGGGAGCCGGGAATATAGCTCAGTGTCACAGTGCCTGCCTGGCAAGCACAAGGTTCTGAGTTTGATTCCTGGTACAAAAAAAAACAAAAAAAGTTCAGTTGTTGGGGTGAGAGTTCGGTTCACCTAAGGCTGGGATTCTCGATGTAGACACAGAAAGGGAGAAAAGCCAAAAATGGTGAGGCTGAGGGTGGCAGTTGAGAAGAGGATGGTTAGGGTCAGTCACACTCAACGTTAGGTTTCAGAAGAGGCACGGTTGCTGCTGGTGATGAAGACAGGGCGGGACCCTAAATGAGATTGCTAGAGGTCAGGCCGTCCAGGAACTGAGGCTCGGATAATGGTCACCCACATGGGAAGTCTCAAGATGCCAGTAACACAGCCAGAATCCCAAGGACTGAAAGAGATGATCAGGAAGTCAATAGACAATAGCAAGGAAGAGGCAAAGAGAGTGAGGCCCTACTGAGGGTGAGCTTCAAAAAGACCTACGGTTCTGAAAGGAGGAAGAAGTGATACGGCCGGAAGTGGCAGTGGGAGTACACTAGATGGGGAGCGGGGAGACCAGCCACCCTGGACCCTTCAGGGAGAGCAGAGTCCTCAGTAGCACCCTTGGGTGAACATGCATCACTAGCCCAAGTCCTGGAGAGTCACCTAGGTCAAAGAAGAGCTTGCGATCTGGGGTGAACTAGGGTGGAGGACTTGCCCTACGGCGTGGAACCCAGCCCCCCACACGCCGGCCCTGTTCTCCTTTCTCAGAAGGCATTGCCAGCCCCTGAGCAGCAGTCCAGATTCACTGGCCCTAAATGACATGATTTCCCCCCTTCCCAAGCATTCCATTGTGTTTTATGCAGTGCCCTACTTGTTAAAAGAGTAAATTTAGCTTTTATGGGGAGAAGCAGCCAGGCTTGGTCAGGGAGGCCGAGGCAGGGCCTGGGCTCCACGTGGCAATGCCCTTCCCCCAGGATGGGCCTGGGAAGATATCATCTGGTCCCAGACACTCCATCCCTTCCCACTTGCTGCCCCGTTCTCTTGTCACCTCTCACAGTCCCAACAAGAGCTGAAGGCAGGATGAGGTGAGGGAGACAGGACAAGCAGGACAGGCAAGACTGCAAGTTCACCCAGCTGTGGGACTGTGAGGACAGCCCGCCATGTCTCTTGGGTCTCATCTTAGACATGAGCACAACATGGCTGAGGGGCTTTCCGCACAGGGATATCTTTGTCCAAGTCAGAGTGAAAAGACCACAGCCAACCTGATCTCCTGCCTTTCACTGCAGGGCTATAGGCAGTGGGATGGGCCTCTCTGCAGCTGTTTCCTTGGTCATAAAGCACCGCACGCACACGCGCACACACACGCGCGCGCACACACGCGCGCGCGCGCACACACACGGGGAAGTAGTAAGCAGTCCTCACTCTTGGAGGAGGAGAGCAGTTAGCAGGGCCAAAGTTAGCAGATCAGCACATAGTAGCTCCCCTCACCCTTGATGGGGGCATAAGAATTCTCATCAGAGAAAGAGTACAGCTGCCAGCGTCCGCTCCTCCCAGCAGGGGACATACCTCCGCCTGCCCTGACTTCCACCTCCCTGAGCACTGGCCAAGCACACAGAAGTCCCTAGATTGATGTGCATGTCTCCAGAATGCCAGGCCAACGCTGGGGCACAGCTAGATGAGCTGGGAGCAGGGAGAGGCTATTTCTGCGCCAATTCTATTAATTAAGCTCACTGCCTGCTGTTTCTGTCTCCTGAGCCTGTGTAGGCACTACAGCCTGTTCTGTGCGGGCCCCACAGTTCACGAAGTATGAGAGGTAAACTGAGGCCCAGGCACTTAACCTAGCTAGTGGCATTTCCTGGCAAGGACATCAGCCTTAGGGACTCACTTGCCTACCTAGTGTGAAGGTCCAGGGTGGAGCCTGAGATGAGCCCCCCTCTAAATATCTGCCCTTGCCCGAGTAGGAGGTAGGGGCTGACGTAAGTTTCTGGCCACAGGACCCCACTTTCACGACAAGGAAGGCCAGGGCAAGACAAACTAAGAATTTCTCCTCTCTAGTCCCTCCCTGAGGAGACAGGGCCAGGGTCCCTGCTTACACTCCCAGAGCAGGAGAGGTCTGGGGGAATACTGCCCCAAGCACTGCAGGCCTGGGCAGCAGGGATATCATCTATGCTTTTTGGCCAGTTTTTGTCTCAGTCACCCCTAGGCCCTGTGACACTTCAGTAGGGGACAGTACTGTTGTTCCCACAGTGCAGAAGAGGAAACGGGAGCTGTCTTGGGTACTTTTTCCTCGTTGCTGAGACAAAATACCCAACGCCCAAAATGAAGGAAGGATGTTTAGAAAGGAAGCACCCCAGCTTCCTCCTGAGTCACTCAGCTAAACCTCTAGATTCCCCAAGTTGACACAATGTATCAACCATAACAGGAGCCCAGACAGGGGAAGTGCTTTGCCCAAAGTCACAAAGTTACTAGTAGACCTACACCAAAAACAGAATCTCAGTCCTGTTCTGTCACTCATCCCTACCAGGAGGTCCCCAGAGACTCCTTCTTCCCCTCCTTGTGACTTTGTACACTGTGACTTCCTCTCAGGCCACTCTCTTCACCTGTAGAATGCTCTTGGTGACACCAACTTCACCAGCATGTTGGTGAAAAGCGAACATGATGGTGAGTGAAATCGCTGACCTTCTCAGCCAGGAGTTGGCTCATCTGGCCCGGTTCTCCCAGGGTGCTTTGTCCTCACTTCAGCCTATCCAGCCCCAGCTGGGTACCAGGTCCCAGATTCCAGGCTAGGCTCTAGGCAGCAGGGCAGGAGGGGCAGCTGTCCTTCTGGCAGGCCCAGCACCCCACTAGGAACCCAGCTGTGCACCTATAGGGCAGGATTCCATCCACAGAGCAGCAGTCAGGAATGCCAAGAGGATGTGGCACTGGATTTGCAGTGCTGAGTCCTTTATTCCATGTCCTGAGCAGAATCAGGTTCACATGGTAGTAGTTTATTTTACAGTACTGTAATAGAAAACCAGAGATAGGTAATTCATAAAGAACAGATCTCTCAAAGTTCTATAGCCTGAGAAGTCCAAGATCAAGGTGACTGCAGGTACTTATCCCAGTTCCTCTTCTTCCAATATGTGGCTTGAACACAGAGACCCCTTGTGGGAAGGATCACTTGGTTCACAAGGCAGAGGAGTAAACAAGAGAGCATTAATCCCCACATGAAGACAGAGCTCTTGTGACCTCAATGCCTTCCATTAAGGACCCCTCCCAACACTGCTGCATTGGGGATTAAACTTCCAAAATAAATGTTAGAGGGGTCAAAACAACATAGCAACAACCAATCCCAGTGACCTGCTGTTCCCTCAAGGAGGAGCTCTGCTCCATTCCCAGGGTCACTGGAATCTGTACCTGGGACCCATTACTCTTCCCCCAACCTGGGCCTTCAGCCCATCGGCTAGCCTGGCACAGATGAGTTGATCTCCTTTCCCTAGGCCTCTGCCATCAGCCACATGTGCTTCCATGGAAACAGATGTGTGTTTCCAAAAGCAGCCTCAACCTGTAAGAAAGTACAGTTTCCCTCTACCTCTCTCCGGCTACGTGACTTTGGTCGAGTCACCTCCACTTCCTGGGTATAGGGGTTATATCCACAGGTCCCTGCTTCTGTAAACAAAAGACAACTTGAATTGAGGGTTGGGAAGGCCTTAGCAGGTCCCTCCAAGCCAATAGAGAAAAGTGTTTGAGTCTGCTCTGAGACCCTAAGGGTGCTGCATTCGGAGTCTTCTCCTAGCCCTCAGGTCTAGTGTGGACCTGAGCCGGGTGGCTGCTGCTGGAGGGATGGGAGGCTGGCAGGATCAGAGGCGACAGCCTGCCGGGCCCCTCCCGCAGCCTGCCTGGCCTGAGAGCAGCTTGCCTGGCCTGAGAACAGCCTGCCTCGCCGGCTCCCTCCCGCTTTGGCCAAGCGTAGCCTCCCAAGGGAAGGCCTCGCCATCTGACCCCCTGGCTCCTCTGGGCTGGCTTGGTCGCGTCGTCGCGTCGGTTCCCAGGCAAGGCAGGCTGGGCTGATCCATCACTGCCGCCTCCCTGCTCTCTGGTTCTGTCTACTTGCCTGCTGCCTGCCGCGTACCTCGCCCTCCACATCCCGCAGACTTGGTGCCCACCTCTCCACCCCACCCACCCCTTGTGTGCACAGCCACGATGGGAAATGTCCCAGAAGTACACCCCTACCTCCTCACCCACAGAGGTGCCTACTTCCCAGACCACCGGGGTCACTGTCTACCTCCCTCCACCCCTGGGACATGAGTCTGAGAGCCACATGCTCCCTGCTGACAACAGTGCTTGGTTGGCTGCACAACATAACCCTGAGCTGATTCCTCCTGCCAGGCTCTGAGCCGCTCCAGCAGCACAAACCTAGGATCAGGTCAGCTCTGTGAAAGCAGTCTCAGCACCCTCCTCACAGCCCTTTTCCACTGGCCACTTCTCCCTCCAGCACCCCAGCACTCTGAGCTGCCCTCCTCCTTCTCTCCTCCCTACCATAACCATCTGGGGACCACCATGTTGTATTCTCCCCAGGGTCTGCCCAGGCCCTTCTTCAATGAATAAATGACTGAATGAGCGTATCAGGTCTGGCATGTGGCCTAGGCCAGTCACAGAGAAACTTTTAGTGATTTCAGTGACAACAAACAGCCCACTGTGGTGTGCATGCCATAGGTTCACCTCTATTGGCCTAAGCCCTAATAAAAAAGAGATCCTGTTGAGCTTTAAGTCAAAGGCGGGAAACAACAAGGACTTGGATGGACCACGATTAGGGGTGAATGAGATATTTGCAGGGCATAGAATGTGAAACAGGCCTGAGGGATGGGGTCATTTCAATTTCCACACCTAAAGCTCCCTTGCAGTTGAGCATTTGGTGTGCACTGCAGAGAACACTGCCCCTAGAACAATCCAGGGTGATACACCTGTCCTTATTTATTTCATCAACAGCCCTGTGAAGCAGACTTTATCACACCATTTTACTCACCAAGGAGCTGAGGTTCAGAAAATCTTTATTTGCACCGAAGCCCACCACTCTCCTCCGTCCTCTCTGCCTTTGCCTCAATTATAGTCCTTCTACCCAGGGCTCCTCCCTATGTCCATAGATGGCAGTAAAAGGTGTGTGAATGTGGCCATAGACTCTGGGGCCACTCTCCAGATGAGATCAACAAGGCTTGAAGACCTTGACCAGCCCACCAAAGCTCTCTCCATCATGTGGTAGCAACCAGCCACAAGCCCTAAGTCTCCTAGTCTGGTGTGTGGATAAGCCCAGCTCAAAGTTAGGAGCTCCAGCTTCTCATCTCAGCTTGCCTGCCAGCCAGTTCTGGACCTTCCATCTGTTATCTCTCAAAATCACATCTACCTATTTGCAGACACACTCTCTTTCTTTCTCTCTCTCTGTCTCTGTCTCTGTCTCTGTCTCTCTCTCTCTGTCTCTCGCTCTCTCTCTCTTTGTCACACACACACACACACACACACACACACACACACACATACACCTTCTACTTGGACCCATTGGTGTTGTTTCCAGTGCTGTCCATGCTGGGCTCTGTTATGTAGCAAAGAGGTAGTCTTGGTCCATAGATGATCCCCCTAGACCCAGAAGTCTCAGCCATGTGTGCCCAGAGGTGGGGTTCCCCACAGAGGTCAAGGCGGGATGAAGCTGAGGTTACCACTGATTCTGGAGAGCTTGAGTTTCTCCCCAATCCTGAACTTTTGACCTTCACTACATTTCTTCATTCAGTAGGATTTCCTGAGCACCTCCTATGCCCAAGGCTTCTGCCAGAGCTCTGCTTCCTGGAGCTCACTGTGTGGAAGGGTGGGGTGGGAAGCCTGGAGACAGATCACCTGGCTTCAAATACCAGCTCTGTGAGATCTGGACTGGCCCCCTAACTCTGCTAAGCTACAGCTTCCTCATCTGTGAAGCTAATACTAGTAGTTTCCTTTTTTGCATGATTTTATAAGATTTAATGAGAACACGAATACAAACCATTTTGTACTAGAACTGGTGGATAAGCAGTCATTGGTGAAGGAAAACAGCATATGTGTGCACCCTGGGCCTGTCCTACCTTAGGGTCCACACAGCAGGGACAGGTTGGAGGTTGACACTATCTGTGGAGGGCACTGAGGAAGGGCTCAATGCCAAGGGCATGCTAGGAAGATGGCTGCTCAGAAAGGCACACCCAGGGGTATGCTACATTTGCCCCAGCTTTACCTCTTCCCGGCTGGCCCCACGGGTTGGTGCCCTGGAGCTCCCAGGGGATCCATGAGGGCTGCTTACTCCTCAAGAACACCCCTCAACCACACCCCAAGCCAGACTCTCAGGTGAGAAGCACAGAGCCACGTGTGTGCATGCAGAGCCGGCACCGTACAGGGAAGCAGGCCCTGAGCTCAGCGGGCTGGCATACGGCCCCATCCACACACTCATGCCCAGGAGGGTGCCAGCATGGTCGAGGTGGAGGGTAAGCACACATTTCCCGACAGTCCTGCCAGCCCTCGCCATGTTCTGGCTTGTTGACACACTGATGGCATAATTACAGTTTCAATCGCAGATTAATAATAAGTCATTTTTGCAAACGAGGAGGCAGGTCTGCACAGGAAAGAGCCCCAAAGGGCCTGTCGCCTCTGCTATCTGAGGCTGCTGGTCGCTGTTTGATGTTTTCTGCAGAGCTGAGACTTTCCTAAGGACGTTCATAACCACCACCACCCAGGTAATAACCTCCTTGCCTGCTCCACTGGCCTCAGGTGGAAGGAGATTGTGGTAGGGTTTGCTTCAGAGAAGGCATCTGCCTCTGTGCATATATATGTATGCCTGTGTGTTTACCTGTGTCCATCAAGGTCTGCATGTGAGTGCCCACTTGTACGGGCCCATGTGTTCTTGGTGTGTCTGCATATGTGGGTGCACATTTTTAAACATGTGTGTTTTCATGGGACATCAGCAGTATGCAGAGGGGCCTGCTCCCACAGAGAAACCAAGATCCCTTTCTTGTCCTTCCTCTGCCTCCAAGAGGACTATGCTGGAAGACCAGCGGAGCAAAGGAGGCCCTGGTGCCCCCAGGTGCTCCAGAAGAGAGGTCTGGGGTAAAGAAGGGCAGGACTCAGGACAGCCCAGCACCCCTGGGCTCTGACATAGGACTGAGAACCTGCCTGCATGGCTCTGTTCTGAGCAGGGAGCTGATACTGACAACAGTGACAGTAATGACCACTCAGGCCGGTGTTATGGTGCACATCCGCAACCCTAACACTCAGGAGCCTGAGGCAGAAGGTTCTCCATGATTTCCAGTCCAGCCTGGGCTATACAGTGAGTTTAAGGCCTCTGGACTACACAGTGAGACCTTATCTCAAAGACAAAACAAAACAACCACCACCTTCATGTGCTTTGAGCTTTCTTCTTTTCTATTCTCTTTTAATCTGCACAACCTGTCTGCGGGGATGGAAGGCAGGCTTCACCCCCTCGCCCCCAACACCAAGTATAAATAGGAGCTCAAGAAGAAGAGGACTGACTCAAGGGGACACAGTGACGGGTGGCAAAAGTTACTGTGGTTTGAGCCCCAGGTGTTCCTGCGTGTAAGAGGGCAGTTTCGGCTCCTGCCTTGGCTTCATGCAGGTGCCAGCCACCCCTGCATCCTTTCCCCTGCTGCCTTAGCCCAGGGCCGCAGTACAGGCAGAGTTCAAGGGCCGAGATTCCCTCTGAAGCCAAAGGGATTCCAGAGCCCATGAACTGCAGTGTGACTCTGTAGGCTGGGCTCTCAAGAGTGAGACAAGTTCATCCCAATCTCTCTGTGCCCAGCTGTGCATCCCTTCTTCACCGCAGGCCAGTCATGGTCATGTGGCCTGAACCTGGTCCTCTCAGTTAACAGTGACTTGGTCACTTGTTTCTCTCCACCAAGCTTGACCCAGGTGGTTTCCACAATCTTGTGGGTATGGCCCCACCCAGAGAGTCCCAGAAGAGGCTAGTCACCAAGACTGAGGTGAGAAAGAGGCGCTCACATGGAGTTGGCATCCTGCTGCAGGGCCCTATCGCCCCCCCATCACCAGGGACTTAGTCCTGGGACTCCTGGTTACCCCACGTCTGGAGGGTAGGTCTGGTGCTCAGTCCCACAGCAAAGGGGCTGCTGTACTGCTCCTCCTGCTGAGCTGTCTGACTGCCACGCTCTTCAATGCAATGGGCGGCAACATCTAATTACACCCAGGCAGAGGGCCCAGGGAATGGGCTGGACAGCCCCGTTTGATGACAAGGCGGAGCATCCCTTGGAGGCAGGGCATGAGTCAGTGCTAGGGCCCAGCCTGAACAGCCCCTCAAAGCCACCACTCAAGCCTGAGTGTGCTGGAGGCAGAAGTAAAAAGGCCAAGCCCAAGCCTTGCTTGAAGAGCCCCCCACGGCCCCTCCCTGGAGAGGCCTACAAGGCCCTGGCACTCTCTAAACTGATATGCAAAGCCATAACAAGCCAATTGCAGTTACACCACACCACACCTCTTAGGGCCTTTGCCTGGCCAAACCTCCCAACCTCTGGCTCCCATGGCCAATGCCACTCTTTCCTCTGCTTTATCTAAACCAGTCAAGCTTTTAAATCACTGCTCACACTCCCAGCAATTATGGTGCACCTGGCCATGTCTGTGCCTGGCCTAGCAGGCACTCAAGAAACATTTCCCAAGTGACCAAACGCTGAGCAGCCGAGCAAGCAAGTGCCTGGCCAACTGGCCTTGGACCTAGCTCATGACTCTGTCCTCTGAGCTTTTGAGCAGTCATGGAAACTGTACAAGTCTAGATGAAACCCTTAAAAGTCAGGCCAGGCCCCTCTTCACTCTGTCTGGGGGGGTTCTAGCACAGCTGGCACACCCACAGGGGGTTCCAGCTCCACATTCTGGCTAGCAGGCCCAATAATGGACAGGATGGCCAGGCCCAATGGCGATCAATCCAACAGAGTTTCTTAAAAACACACAAACTCTCCTCCTCCTCATCCCAGATCCTACTCTCTAGTCACCAAGAATATGAAATATGTTCTTCTTTGTCCTTTTTGTTCTGTCTTTGGCTCTGTCACTTATTTGTGACAATGATCAATAAGAAATGCCCTGTGTCTCTTCTGGACCAGGTGCTGCACCAGGTCTCCCGCATATTTTAACTCAGTTTAGTCCTATACAACTCTCTAAAGATATAGATCTTAGTCAGGGTCAGTTTTGTCCTCAAGGAACACTTGGCAATATCTGGAGGCATTTTGGGCTGTCACAGTGGGGGTAGGAAATTGATACAAGGATTTAATTAGTAGAATGAGAGATGCTGCTCAACATTCTACCATGCACAAACCAGGACAGTCCTTATAGCACAGGATCCAGCCCCACAGATCAAGAAGGGCAAGGCTTAAAACCCTAGTCTAAGCCATGGGGTCTAATCCCATTTTGCTACTAAGAAAACTGAGGCCCAAAGAAGTCACACAGCTAGTCAGGATGGTGTTCATCCAAATGTCCTAGGCCACAGTTCATGCTTTTGACGACTGTACTCTTCAGCCTCACCCCGTTTCACCACTGTGACCAGTACCTCTCCTCTAAAGATAGCTGTTTTAAGGGCCAGGGATGTAGCTCAGTGGCACAAATGCCTCCCTGGCAAGTGCAAGGTCCCAAGTTCGATTCCTGGTACCTAAATAAATAAATATAGCTGTTTTCCATGAGGACACTGAAGCCTTCTGCAACCTGTAGGGAAGAAGGGTTCCAGCCCTTTGGCCCTCAGCGACCTCCCTTCTCATGACTCACAGCCCTGTGCAGGATATATGGTCATCTCACTTGTAAGACCCTGTACTCAGGGCAGAAGGGGTCAGGGCAGGAGCCGCACTGCCTGCATCCTCAGCCCGCCAGGCCCAGGGTTATGCACACACAGTTGGGTCTTATTAACCTTCGCTGTTGGCCTATGACATGAGGGCAGTGGGCTCGGAGGAGTAGGCAAAGATGGGATGGGCTCCAGGACAGATGTGAACATAGAGGCTGCAAGGCTGCCCCAGGCACCACAGGGCTTGCCCTGGAGAAGAAGCCGAGGTTGAAATGAGGAACTTACCGGAGGTTCCCAGATAGCAGGGAAGAGGAAGAGGCCCTTTGAGAGGGAGGGAGATATCAGGACGGGCACTGGTTGTTTCAAGACCCAGGACCCTGATTGGCCAGGCTACCAGCCACAGTCCAGCTTGTGAGACAGAGGCAGGGCGAGGACCTCAGCTGGAACAGACACAGGAAGAAGTCCATTGAGGCAGTAAGAAATCTCCCTACTTGTGGGCCCACTAGTTCTGGGGGAGGAGGCAGTGCCCCCCGTTTCCCTCCCACCCAATCATAATGGCAGGGCCTTGCACAATCCAGGGTTCCAATAGACCTGTCTGCCAGAAATGTATGGTAGGGAGAGACAGAAAGACAGCAGGAGGAGGCACAGGAAAAAATGAAGAGAGACCTTAAAGAGGCATGAAAATGGGTAGAGGCCATAAGACAAAAGCCTGTGGAGGAGGTACCAATGCCCAGGGGTCGGGAACAAAGCCACGCTAGGCAGGAACCCCTTAGTAGGAGCATGGAACCTTCACTTAGCTTCTCAGGTGCCCCACCTAGGCCTCCCAAAGATGCCCACTTCCTTAAGTCATTTCCCTAGGCCTCTCTGGAGCCTTGCTTTTGCCTCACAGCTGCCAAATGTACTTCCCTTGTAAATGGTCAGCTACTCCAGCTGCTACCCATGGCCAACCTGCAACTCTTCTCTCCTAAAGTTAAAGGGCCCTCTCGTGTCATGGCTTAAAAGTCACGAGAGGGGCAATAATAAAAAGGATATTTGCATATTATATATATCTCATTCATTCCCACAACATGCTTATTGCTGTAGCCCCAGCACTCTTAACAGTTCTGAGCATGATATGTATTTGTTTAAAAAGTAATAGACAACTTAAAATGGAATTAGCCCTGTCTACAATAGCATCAAGAATAATAAACTGCGTGGAATAGATTTAATAGAAGTAATCCAAAACTTATACTCTGAAAACTAAAAAGCATTGCAAGAAATTAAAGAATATCCAAACCATTGGGAAAAAAATCCATTGTCCATGAACTACAATGACTTACCATCTTTAAGATGGCAACATTCCCCAAAGTAATCTACAGATTCAATGTAATTGCTATCAAAATCTGAGCCAATATTTTTGTGGAAATTGACAAGCTCATTCTAAAACTCTGATGGAATCATCAAAAACCAGAATTTAAAAAATTCTGACAGGGGCTGGGGGTATAGCTCAGTGGCATAAGCGCTTGCCTGGCAAGCGCAAGGTCCTGAGTTCGATCCCTGGTACCGGAAAAAAAAAAAAAAAAAAAAAAAAATTCTGACAAAGAAAAACAAAATAGGAAGACTCACACTACCCAATTTTAAAACTTACTATAAAGCAACAAGTAATCCAGACAGTGTGCACATGGATAGATATTTAGACTGTGTTATGGGTGATACATTGTGTCAACTTGGGGAGTCTAGAGGTTTGGCTGAGTGATTCAGCAGGAAGCCAAGGTGCTTACTTTCTATACATCCTGAGCCTCTGAAAGAGGAGGGCATGGAGACTGTGTGAGAGCTACACACCCCCTGGGTGGGGTAGGCTGTTTACAATGTAAAGGAAGAGAAGAGGCTGCTTGCAGCCATTCCTCCCTTTTGCTGGTTGTTTTTGCTGTGCTCTGCTGCCATGAACAGTTTGCCCTCTGCCATGTGCCACTCTGCCTCAGAACCAGTCAAGTATGGACTGAAACCTCCACGAATTGTAAGCTAAATAAACCTTTCCTTCCTTCATTTTGGGCGTTGGGTATTTTGTCTCAGCAACGAGAGAAAAGTAACCAAGACAAGACAGAATAAAATTGAGAATTTAGAAATATACATTTACATTCAACTGGTTGACAAGAGTGCCAAGATCATCCAATGAGGAAAAAATGGTTTTTTCAACCAATGGTGTGGAGACAGCTAGATTTCTACATACAAAAAAATGAAGTTGGACCCCTATCTCACTCCATATATAAAAAAAACTAAGACTAGATCAAAGATGTAAGTGTAAGAGTAAAAACTATAAAACTCTTAGAAGAAACATGGAAGCAAAACTTCACGGCCCTGGATTTGAAAATGCTTCATAAATATGATGCTAAAAGCATGAGAACAAAAGAAAACCCAGATACATTAGACTTTATCAAAATAAAACTTTTTGTTCTTCAAAGATCACCACTAAGAAAGTGAAAAAGCCCATAGAATGGAAGAAAAATTAATGAGTCATGTATCTACAATGAAAATGGACTTTTATCCAGCATATATAAAAATTCTTATAACTCAATAATAAAAAGGTGAATAACTCACTTAAAAATGGACCAAGAAAATGAATAAAAAGTTCTCCAAAGAAGATATACAGATGGCCAATAAGCACATAAAAATATGCCTGACATCTCTAGTCATCAAGAAAATGCATATCAAAACTATAATATGATACCATTTCATATCCACTAGGATGGCTATACTAACAGTCAATAATAACAAGAATTGGTGAGAATATAGAGAACTCAGAACAATTCTACACTGTTAGTAAGATCCTAACTTTGGTTGCACACCATGGTGGCAGAAAGGAGAGACTATGCAGTGGCTCTTCTCTGAGGATGTGATTGGCCTGAAGAAGAGGCTTGGCTTGGTGGTGGGATGAGACAGGGAAGACAGCCAAGTGAGGAGGATCAGCCCAGGAACTGGCCCTGGCCTGGCACAGTAACCAGAACCCCACTCTTGATCCGTACACCTATATACCCACTACCTACCACCCACTCATTCATCTACCTAGCCAATCACCCACCTACTCATCCACACACCGGTCTACTCATCCGCACACCTGTCTACCCGCCCACACACCCAACCACCCATCCACTCACCCACCCGTCTTTCATTTACCTATCCTTATACTCATGTGCTCACCCACCCCCATCCACGGATCCATCCACACTACAAGTATTTATTGTGCACCCCCCTACTATAAGACAAGCATTGTGCTAGATATTTGCACTGACTTTTATGTATACAGACCTGGCTTATAGTTGGCTCAATAAATGTTTGTTAAATATGGATTATCAGAAATGGTGATCAGAAAAGGCTTGTCTTATTCTTAACAAGCTCATCATCTTGTGGAACAGAAAATTATAAATTTACCAACTGTGACAAGTGCTATTAAGGAAAAGACCAGAATACCCTTAGAAACAAAGATAGTGTAAAAGCTCTTACACTGCTGTGTGATTCTGAGTAGTAAGATGACCTCTTCGTGTCTTAGTCGCTGCTACTATAAAGTGGGAATCATAGTGCCTGTCTGATACAATTATCCATTAA
Source organism: Dinomys branickii (assembly GCA_004027595.1). Lineage (NCBI taxonomy): Eukaryota > Metazoa > Chordata > Mammalia > Rodentia > Dinomyidae > Dinomys > Dinomys branickii. The sequence goes on along the minus strand of PVLD010008887.1, from coordinate 58,425 downwards.
CTTTTTGTAATTATCAAAATCTGAATGTTTTAATATTGATATAACTTTCTCATTCATAATCTGTATTTGGTTTAATTGCTCCAATAGTGTAATTTTTTTCTTAAAAATTTTATTGAGCTAGAGTTCACAGACCATAAAACTTAGCCATTTAAACTACACAATTCATGCCAGGTGTATTGGCACATGCCTGTAATCCCAACACTTGGGAGTCTGAGGCAGGAGGATTGCCATAAATTTGAGACAAACTTGGGCTACATAGTGAGTTCAAGGGCAGCCTAAATTATAGAGAGAGACCCTGTCTCAAAAAAACGTTCATTATTCATCGTTTTTTAGTGTATTTACAGGTATGGACAACCATTACCACTATCAACTTATTTTACTCCCTGGAGAAACTTGATCCATGGACACTCCACACCATCGTCCTCCATTCTGGATAGGTGTTCCTGAGATGCAGACCTAGTGCTCAGCAAGGACAGGGGCTCCCTCCTCTGCTGTCTCCAGGGTTTAGTCAGTGACAGGCACCAGGAAGTTGCTGCACTAGCTACATGGGTGAGAGTCATGGCCTCTCACTTGGTGGAGAGGCAGGACCCAGATGAAGGCTGGCCAGTGGCACTGGCAGAAGGAAGACCTTAGCAGGGCCAGTTCCATGGGGACTGCCAGGCCCAATTCTGGGGGAGGTTGGGCCAAAGCCTGACCTGGCCATGCTGAGCTGAGCCCAGAGGCCCAAGCAGGCGGGATATAGCGCGGGCGCGGGCTCCTCCCTCCCCTCTCAGGCCCTGCCGACCAGCCCCCAGGCAGGCTGGAGGCCTGTTTGCCTTGGCCCTGTGCCAGCGCCGCCCCGCCAGTGAGTAATGCGTGAGGACCGCTGGCTCCAGTTCAAGGGAAATGGGCTGGAGACGAGGCCTCCTTGGCCTTCGTGGGGCTAAGTTCCGGGGGCGCCTTCCCAGAAAGTGCCTGTGCTTGTGAGGCTGCCTCACGGTCCTGGCTCCTGCCCTTTCCCCTTTCCCCTTTCTAGCACCCTCCCTACTATTCTCCTCTGAGACCACAGACAGGCCAATCTTGAGTTCCCAGGAAACGATCCACAAACATGACCCAAGACCGAAGGAAAAGGAGGCCCCCAGAACCCCAGGCAGTCACTCCACACCTGCCAACAGAGCCAGTCACTCCCTGGTCTGCCCGCCCACACTTTCTGTGCACCCATATGTGCAAAGCAAGGACCTGCTGTAAGAACGATTTTGGGGGTCAGGACAGGGCCAGGTGGATGGAAAATTCTCCAGTGGCCTTGGGTACTCACACAGGAAGAGGTCCTTCAGCTTATCTACCATATCTGGGGTTCCTGGTAAGGACACCGAGTCCCAGAAAACAGGACTGACTGGCCCACACCACGCAGTGTCTCAACTGCAGCAGTAAGAAGGGTCCCAGACTTCCTGCCCTCTGCTGCTCCAGACAGTGTATGGCCCTCATGATAGAGAGGTGTTTGCCTAGGACACATCTAGGGTTCTTCTGGAGCACTCCCCGGGACTTCTGTAACTCTACAATTTTGTCCCTGTTAAAAGGTTACTGCCTGCTTAGGGCCCAAGTGACCACCAGGATGGGAAGACACCATGGTCATTAACACCATTTGGAGACACAGAGATTCCCAGCCCTCTTGTTCCACTGGGAATGGCTTTGCAGCCAGCCATGCCTCTACCCTACACCCCACCTCGTTCCATGATCATTTTCCTAGTTGCAAATAGCATAACATTATTCTGGCTGAGTTAAGCACAAACAAAAAGTCATAGGGAATCCTAGAGACTCACAGGATCAACAACAGGCCAGAAAACTTGCCCGCAGCAAGGGCGGCTGCCAAACCTCACCACAGCGCTGGGCTCTTGAGAACCATACTGGCGCATCATGGAGCCCTAGGTGACTCTGCTCTCCCCACTGACATCAGCACTAGACACCAAACACTGGACTCTGCTGTTGACCCTATGGTCCCTGCTGTCCCCCCCAAAACAGGATGTGGCCACAGGCCACAGCTAGAATGATTCTTCTTCATCTCTGCTTCTCTGTTCCCAGATGCTGATTCCAAGACCAAGTGGTGCTATCTGATTGGCCAGTCCCAAATCACGTGCCTGTACTTGGCTGCCAGGAAGCTGGGAAGGAGGTATTTTGCCTCTCCTCCCATTGAGACCCAAGTAAGGAGGATTCTCCAGTCAGGGAACCCAAATGACAGTAGCAAGCTCAACAAAAATCTCCTTCCAACTCCATTCCCCTGCCTCCAAGTCCTTGTCTCCCCCATTTTCCACCCAGATTATCCAACTGACAATTACACAGAAGTAGGCTACAGAAAGGGCTATGGGGTCCAGCATGCCCCTGATTTATATGGATAAAACCCTCAGCCAAGAGCATGGCTTATGATAGGTGTTGAACAGAGCCAAGTTCCCTGTGAGAAGTACACAGGTAGAAGGCCTAGGTGAGGTGACCTGTGGTTTAGGTAGCTGGTGATAGGACCTGGCCTGTGTTACCTGACTCCTCTCTGCTCTCCCATGGCAGACAGGAAGAAGGTGTCATAGCAGGTGCCAAAGGGCCTGACTCATTCCCATAAGAGTGACAGGCATCTTAGAGGAGAACATATTGGAGTGAGACATTGAAAGAAGAGAGGGATTTCATTAGCTAGAGAAGGGGAAGTGTATTCCGAGCACAAAGGGCTGGGGCAAAAGTGTGCAGATGTGAGTGTGCACGGCTTTCACAAACAAAATAATTCAGACTAGCTCAGGGCAGTACAGAGCACTTAATAAAATTATACCATAGTGACATTGTTTAACAAGTTAAACCACCATTCAACAAAGTTCCGGTAAGTAACTGCCATGTAGACAGCACATAACTATAAGCAGAGTCTAAAATGAGTTGTACTCTGATATTTTGTTTTAAAATATAACTTTCCTTCTTGTGGTCCTTGCTTTCCTTCAATTTCCTTCCCCCTGCTGGAGTTGGGGGAAGACTGGACCCGGGGCTTTGAGGGTGCTAAGCTGTGCTCTATCACTGGTATACATCTCCGCAGCCCTGTATCTCAAAGTTTTAAATGGAAGCTAGCTTGCTAAAGAGACAAGTACAAATACAAGAGTACCCTATTTTGAGCACCCTCAAAATAATGAAACAGCGACTACAGGTTTGGATAAAAACCTGATTTTTAACCCGCTCAGAACTTGCAGAGGCCGTGACATTCACTTTTATGCTTCATCCCTCAACTGCCTGGTCTGACATACTGTAGGTCCTCAAATGAACAACAACCAGTCAAAATTAAGCAGGGGCTGAGGGTGTTGTGAGTCTCCAATATGTATAAGGCAGAAAGAGTTCGAAGGAGGAACGCACATGAAGCGCTCACTACGATGTTCAGCACCAGGTAAACACGAAAGACTGGTAAACTGTTAGTAGTAGCAGTAATAGTCATTGTGGTCACTGTCGTATGCAAGTGATTCTTGCAACTGTGCCCCCATATCACCAACCCTATCTTGGTTGCTTTTCTCTCACTGCTGAGACAAGATACCCAATACCCAAGGTTAAAGAAGGAAAGATTTATTAGGCTCACAGTTTCAGTCCATAACCAGCTGGCTCCAAGGCAGGGTGGTGTGGCAGAGAAGCAACAGTTCGTGGCATCAGAAGGCCGCAAAGGCGATAAGAGCAAAAAGGCAGGTGCGTGAGAGAAGACCTTTTCTGTCTCTAATATTGTAAATTGGCTCCCTACCCTAGGGTGGGTGTAGCGCTCACACCCCTAATCCCAGCACTAGACATTGAATCCACCACAAACTCTAAATTCAGCAGTCTCCGAAAAGCACCCTCCCCCACGACTCAATGAGGCTTTGGGGTAACATCCAGACACAAACCATAACAAGCCCCTAGATCAAGAAATAGAACCTTAGTAGCCCCTAGAAGTTTCTCTCATGCCCTCTCTCCAATGCCGAACAAAAAATATATATATAGTTTTGGCCTGGTTTTGAACTGAATCTATATGTAGTCATCCTATGTGGATTTATTTGAAAGTGGCTTCTTTTTTTTTTTATTTTAAAAAAATAAAAGTACAAAAACATATTGACAAACAGACACCAATTAGCATTAAAAAATAGTACAATCACAACTAATCTATAGACAAGGTGATATGATCTCAACAGTGGTCATTGCTTTATCCATTGATATCTTCGAAGTGTAAATACATAAACCCATATACAGACATGCAAATTTAGTCAGACAATCAATTCTCTCAACGATAGAAAAAACACAAAAACCAAAAATCCAAAGACAAAAAACAAAACAGGCAAACAACAACAGCAACATGAAAGTGGCTTCTGTACAACATTATGCTTGTGAGTCTCATCCTGCTGTTGTCTGCAGGAGTAGCTCTTTCACTCTCATTGCTGTGTGATGTGCACTGCCTGGAAAACAGTAGGTTGGACCAGGCAGTTAGAGGGTGAAGCATAAAAGTGAATGTCATGGCCTATGCAGAAAACAGTTGTTTTCTGTTCGGGGCTATTCTGAATAGTGCTGCTATGAACATTCTTGTGCATGTCTTTTGGGGAATATATGAACACATTTTGCATGCAGGTATAATAATCTTTAGCTTTGGTAGATTCTGCCAGTTTTCTAAAAAGTGGTTAAGGCGGTGTAATGTCCACCAGCCTTATAAGAAAGGGCCCTCCCCCCACACCTTCACTACCACTCGGTATTAAATGGCGTATCTTTTACATGAATCCTGGCATCTTTCAAATTTAACTCCAATACCAAGCAACTATGAAAATGAATGACTTGTAAAAAATATCTATGATATATCATTAAGTGGCATAAGCAGGGTGCAGCCTAAATATGCACAGCACAACTCCATTCATGAAAATTCTGCCTGTGCATATAGGGCGCCAGAGGCCAAGTTTAGAAAGGTAATGTTCAAGATCTCCATGGCAGTCACCTCTGGGAAGTGGTGTTGGAGGGCATAGTTTTAAAAAATGGGATCAGAGATAAATCTTGCTTTTGGTTTTATGTTTTCAGTCCTTTTCAGTTTTAAAAAAGTCAAAACCAAATCCTCCCTCCTCTACCCCCACTCCTCCATCACTATCACATACCATTCCATTACCTAAGGCCGGCAGCCCAACACTGTCTTCCTTGTTATTTCCCAGCATTCACTTCTGCTGTGGAATTACCCTGGGCAGGGCCTCTGGGACAAGTCTCCTGGGCACTATAATTTCCCTGGCTGCACTGTGTCATTAGACGATTTGGTGCTGATGACACGACGCCTGTACAAAGCAAAGATTACAGCCTTTGACAGGACAGGACAAGACAGCCTGGCCATGAAGCTCCCCTCTCCCTAGAAAGATACCCCAGAAGCCACAAGAATCTCCAGCCTCCCATGGGAGCTCACACGCCAGTGCAAGGGCTCTGGAGATAGGCAGATCTGGGCTAATGCTACCACTCTCTCCCTGGCATTCCCACATTGACCTCTATGTCCCTATCTGCAAAATGGGTTAATGACAGTGTTCCCCTTAGAGCCAACACAATGTAACTCACAGAGTGTTTATCACATACTCAACCCTCAATAAATACAGACTGTTGTTATTATTATGATCGAGGCCAACTGTGGCTGTTACTATCACCCCAAGAAGGAGAGTTCTACATTCACCTTTTTGGGGAAAACTAATGAGAATGAGCTCTTTATTCTCATAAGTATCATAAAGTAAGCTCACAGTTTTCTTCGGGAAAATAGAATTTGCTTGAAACTTGAATGCACAGATTTTGCTGGACAGTTAAGTAGTCATTCCAGACAGATTCTTCCATGGGCTATCGGTGCACTGCCTACTAGGTACTGGACACCACTTTACATATGGGGGAAATGGCAGTGGCTGGTGCTTACACTCTGCCAGGAAAAACTGCCTGTAGCTAAACCAACAACCAGATATAACAAAATGTCAAATGTGCATATAATAATATGATGTCAGACAGTGCTGTGAAGAAAAATCCAGCTGGATAGGAGAGGTGTAATGGTGCTGTGTGATGATTCTAATAGTGTGTTCAAATGGCTCGGGGTTCGCCATCAAATTGCCTATAGAAGAAAGCTACCCAGCGCCGGGGCTATCACTGAAGGCAACCCCGAGAAACAGCACTAGATCCTCCCAGTGCCTGCATCCTCCTCATTCTCTCAAAGCTTCTACTGAAACCACAGTCCCTGGTTTATCCTTGGCTTCACCTAGCCCTGGGCACATGTGTCCATGGGAGGGCCTTGGAGCTGAGGTCTGGGCCAAGGCCTCTCAAACTCCAGGCCAGCAGCAAAAGACTCCCGAGGAAAAGGGAGGCTCCCAGCTCTTCTAAGTTTCTGTGGCTCTGACAGCCACTACACAGTCCCCGCCATGAGCCCAGCCTGGCACCCACGCAGGCAGAGTGACCCCGCCCACCCTCTCACCCCCAGCCCCAGCCAGTAAATCGTCCCTGAATTAATCAAAGCACTGCACTGGTCCGAACTCACCAGGGGCCTCCTCCAGCGGCCACTTTGTGTTCGGTAGATTAATTGCAGCTGGGGGAGGGGAGGGAATCCATTTTTAGAAAATCATTACTTTGAGAAAGAGAGGGGGGCGCTTTGGGCTGGGGGAAAAGTGCTGAGCTGGCAGCTCAGGCCTGCTGCTCCAGCGCCAGGAAACTGGGGACTGTGCAGGCTGCTCCCCGCTCAGCGGGAAGGCGGCAGCCTGGGCCCGCACCCGTTCTCCTGAGACCAGGGCCCCTACTTGTCAGTCCTGGCTGCTGCTGCCCTGTGATCCCCACATTGGGCTCAGCAGACTGCTGGCATCCTGGCAGAAAGGGGTCATCCCAGTATTGACCAACCCCCACCTCTATGGCCTGTCCCCCTTCGGCCCTACTCACCCACCACACCACCCTGGGGCAGTGTCAGCCCTGCCTACAGCTGCAAGGGAAAATGGGAGTGCGGGCCGTCTCAAATGCTTTCACTTGAGCATTTAATAGATTTAACTGTAAATGAAATTTAATGAGATTTAACTATAAATGAAATCGCCATTTTTATAGGTCAAAATGGTTAGGTATTAGCAATCTCGTGTGACTCTTCACACGTATTTTCTCGACAATCCCATCTCAGCCCTGTGAGGTGGGTACAATGGTTGCCCATTTTGTTTCAGAAACTGAGGCTCAGCCATGCATGAGAGTGTAGACCTATAACCTCAGCACTCTGAGAGGCTGAAGTAGGAGAAGGGTCAAAAGTTTGAGCCCAGCCTGGACAACCTAATAAATTTTGTTGGCTGTTTTTGAGACAGAGTCTCACTATGTATTCCAGGCTATCCTCTGACTCATGGTGTTCCTCCTTCCTCAGCCTCCCGAGTGCTGGCATTAGAGGTATGTGCCACCATACCTGGCTCCTGTCTTGAAATTTAAAAAATTAAAAAGTGTTGAAAGTGTAGCTCAGTGCAAAGTCCCTGGGTTCAACCCCTAGTACCATGAAGCAAAAAAGAAGGAAGGAAGGTAGAAGAAAGGAAGGAAGGAAGGGAGGGAAGGAAGAAAAAAGGAAGAAAGGAAGGAAGGAAGGAAGGAAGGGAGAGAGGGAGGGAGGGAGGGAGGGAGGGAGGGAGGGAGGAAAGGAGGAAGGAAGGAAGGAAAGAAAGAAGGAAAGAAGGAAGAAATTGAGGTTCAGAGAAGTTGACTTGCCCAAGGACTCAAATACAGGTCCCTAATTCCCAAGAAACATCCACATCCTGTTTCTTGTCAGACCTTCTACCCAACCTGTTCCCAGCACACCTGCAAGGACACTCAGAAATGGAGCTTTCTTCACATGGTTTCACTGAGAACACACAGACAGATAAAACCTCCCGTTGGCTGAAAGCTGGGGCTTCACTGACCCGTCAGGAAGCCAGCGTTAGTTATGGGCCTGGATGTAACTCCAGCTCAGGCTGTGTTGGGACTGCCCCCCACAAATGACCATACTCTCCTCTTGAAGGATCCGGTTCTTCTTGGGTCAGGTAAGTTCTGCCTGAATCTTCTGCAGTTGTGGGACAGGGTTGCAGGACTCTGTAAAAGCTCTTGGTGTATACGAACTGGGCATTGTTTCTAGTGCTCAGGAGTCAGATAAGCTTGGTCCTTCCAAACCAGAACTTGTTTAGGAAAACATACACCTCACTCAGTCACCCCTTGACCCCACCCCGCCCAGGGAGATTAGATAGCACACAGGTGATGAAATCTGACTTGGACACTTACCAGCTGGGGGAACTTGGGCAACTCTGGATGTCAGTTTCCTGGCCTGTAGAGTGGGTGGGGGATGGGTATAGTGTCCACCTGTAGAGTGGTTATAAAGTTGCGACGGGACGATCCCAGTGTAAGGTGCTTAGAACTGTCTAGTGCAGAGTCAGTGCAGAATCACAGCACAATCAATTTGTGATCAATGTGTGATCCCTCAAATGTGCCTCTACCTCCCTCAGACACAGCCCATTCCCTCAAGTGATGCTAGAGGACAAGACCTACAATGGTTGCCGACAGCAGTGTTGGGTATTGGGTACCGGCAGCCCTCAGATGACTTGGCTGACGGTCTCTCTGTACACGAAGTGTTAGCTTCCAGTGAACGGCAGTTTCCTGCTACCAGTCCTCCTTCCTTGCCCCCAGCTCACCCAGGCAGGCATGCCACCCCCACCCCAGGAATCTGTATGCTCACACCCCAAGTCCAGATTCCCTCTATGTGCCCCAGAGGCCCTGCTCCAGCAGTGGGGCCTGTGTTAGAGGGGCCTTTCTTCTGATTTCAAGGTTATGGGGCTGGAGCCCCACAGGATTGTAGTAGGTAAGCATCTCTCCTTTAGACCTCCCTTACCACTTCCTTCCTCACTGCGTGACCTTGGGCAGGTGACTTCGCTTCTCAAGGCCTCCATTTCTGCAGTGTCCTGGAGGATTAAGTGGTAATTCCCCTAACTGGCTAGCAGCATGCCTGGCACCCGGTGAAGCATTCAGTAGAGGTAACTGTTATTGAGGAGCTCCCTGGCATGCCGGTGCCAGTTAATGGAAACCGAAATGACTCTGAGAGCTCCACAATGTTAACACCTACTATCCTCACCCCTCCTCCTCCACTACCATCCTGTAGTTAACTAGAACCCTCCTCGGGTGTCTTCCACAGATCTGATTTTGCACTTACAGAGTTATAGAAGGCATAGAGGTAAGTTTCAGTTCAAATGATAAAAAGCAAAAAAAAAAAAAAAAGCTTTCAAATGTAGTGAGCTCCTCATCCTCTCATATGAGCAAGCCCAGATCAGAATTTGGCTTTAATATTCTGGAGCATAAATCAACATGTTAATATTTCTTGCTGCACAACTGGAATTCCTTTTAATGAAATGGTGGTGCCAGTAGGCTGTGGTGTTTTGTGTCATTTTTTTGGCAAGAGTTTGCAGTTCTACACCAGCCCTCCAAAAAGGGTTTTAAAAAATCTATACTGGAGGCCCAGCACAGTGGCAAATGCCTATTATCCCAACACTTCAGGAGGCTGAGGCAGGAGCACCACTGGGAGTTTGAGGCCAGCCTGGACTACATCATAAACTCAAGGCCAGCCTGGACTACATAGCAAGACCCTGTCTCAAAACAAAAACAAAACACAATTTGTACTGGTTTGTGATAACCAAGATTTTGACCCTTACTTCAAAGAATCGCCTTCCTGGGCGTCAGGGTCAAAAACCCTGACATAGGGCTTCCTACCCCACAGCCTTCAGCTTGGTCCTCACAACACAGATCAGTAGGCACAAATCCCATCAGTAGGCTGAAACAAAGGTCAAACTAAGAAAGCGCCAGACAAAAGGGGAGTGCTGGGGGAACAGTGGAAGTCTGGCATGCCCAGCACATTACCCAGCAGAGATGAGGGAGGGTGTGTGGGGATGGGCAGCCAGCCCAGGGCCCCGTCTTGGAATCCAGTCTCCCAAAAGCCCCCTCCATTGATAAAGACACAGTCTGCTCAGGATTCCAGGCCAAGTGAGGACTTCTAGCAAGAACCTGATGGAACCTGGTTTGGGGAACTCTATTTGCCCATGTATCCCTGACCAAATCTCATTCCCAGTCTCCTCAGATGAAATGCCCCTTTCCCAATTCTACAAGCTTCAGGCACTGGCCACAGGGCTCCCTGGGCTTGTCTTGCATTGCATACTTTACGTGGCCAGTGTTGCCCCGGGATCACCACCTCACAAGGGGGCGGGGAGTAGTAGTCTGCAGGGGAGGGGTACTCTAGGCGGCTCCTTTGTGTGGTCCCCCAACTCTCACTCCCCAGGCTTCGGCCTTCAACAGAGTTCTGACAGCCACTTCTCCCCCACCCCTCCAAGCAGAAGAAAAAGGAGCTAGAGGACATGGAATCAAGTATACATTTTAAAAATTGTTTAATGGAACATAAACTCCTTTAGAAAAACATTCAGCGAGGTGATAACACCCATAGAAAAAAACACCAATCTTGTGTTTATCTTTTTTAATTTGGCATTTGATATTTGCATTTATATTAAAGCAAAGTGCATCTTTTATTTTTCTTGTTTATACACATTGCACAATACATAAATAATGATGCTTATAAAACGTCTTTATATTTACAAGTAATAATATATTTATATATAACATAAAATACATTTTTTTCTTTAATAAATCTCAGGTTTTTTCTTCAGGAGTCCTTTTTCTCTCAAAGCACTACAATGCTAAATTTCCAATGAGAATGCTTCTCTTGTTCATTTAAACCTTTGTAGTTAGAAAAATAGCTTATGTTAAAGTCTAAACATGCTCATTGAGCTAAGAACAGTGTCAAAGTATCATACGAGTGTATGAGTTGTAGAAGAAATGACAGAAGAGTTAGGTGTCAGCCTAGGATGGTACCTTGGGTTATGATGGATTGAATTCTTCCTGGTGGGAGGAAAGGGGGCCACTGAGCAAGTCCCTCCCCAGGGTACCCCCCCCTCGCTGGTCTGACCACAGAGCTCAGCACACAGGATACTGGGAAGGGGAGGGGAGGGACGTGCTGAGCCTGCTTGGGAAGTCTGGGAGAAACCTGATAAACCAGGGAAGGGGAGAGGCTGAGGGGCCTGAGAGGGCACTGGGGGAGCAATACTGTGACACACAGGGCTGCCCCGGCAGCCCTCGGGAAGCCCATCTCAGAGATCCAGGAGCAGATGGCCAAAAAGACAGACGTTACAATGGCAGCGGGGGGTAAGACAAGGACGAAGACAATTGGTTCTGGTTCGGCCTCTACCGGGCTCACTTCTCAGAAGCCGGTGGGTAGGCCTGTGTCCTGAAGGGGTAAGGCGGGGCGGGGCGGGGCGGGGGGCTTCCGCAGGCTGGGGCAGAGCTTCACTCCTAGCAGCTGCTGGGACACCCACCGCCAGCCTGCCAGGTACTGCCTCTGCCCCCACTGAGCATGTCCAAAGGGCGTAAGAGACACACAGCTTGGAACCGCAAACCTCTCAGCTAGGGACATCCATAAAGAACACAAAGGCTATGCTGATTCCCGCATCTGCCGTTTGTGAGCGCACACTCAGGCACACACTCTCACTTGTGTGTAACACTCCTGACAAGTGAAATGCTGACCCCAAAGTGAAGGGACCACTCCCCACTCAGACACTGTTCAGTGGTGCTGACTTTTGCTACCCCTCTTCCCACGGGGTGACCTGTCCTGCCAACCACTCTCGCCCCCTCAAAAAAACACAATTCTTTTCATAAGCTATTTCTCAAAGAACAAAATAAAAACACAAACAAGGACAAGAAGAAAAAAAACAAAGAAAATATCCCACCAATAATAGGGGGAAAAAAATGATCAAAGAGTTTGCATGAAAAGCAAGCACTCGGGAGGAAAAGATTAGCAGCAAAGTAGTTTGAATGGTGGCCTGCTCGGCATGCGCTCGTCCTCTCCCCAGTGGCTACCGGCTGTTGAAGATGACCTCCAGCCAGCACGGGCAGCTGCTGATGAACTGGCGGGTGTAGCACTGGCCCCAGCCCTTCACAAAGCTGATCTGCACGGTGAAGCCCGTCCACGGCTGCTGCATGAACTCATGGTCATTGGGCCGCTGCAGGCTGTATGCTTTCTCATAGTCGAAAGCCTTGATGGAGAAACCGGGGAACACCTTGTGCACCAACAGCGTCCTGGAGTCCGGGTTGTCCAGTGTGGCGGACTTGATGAAGATGGGGTAACTGCTGCGGTTGTACACCCATACGCCATCCACTTCCCGCGTCAGCTGGATGCCACAGCCGATTTTGCTCCGCACTTTCTGCACCAGCTGACTCTTGTTGTCCGAATTGAGCTGTCCGAGGCAAAAGCCATTCCCCTGAGGTAGATCATAGAATATATCCAGGGAGGGCTCCTGGACACAGTAGAGCCTCCCCACTCTTGTCTTCTCCTCCCAGTATGCCACCACGCACCAGTGTGACCGATCCCCAGGCTCCAGAAGAAGTTGGGAATCTACAAAACAAAATGACAGGCAAGCTTAACCAACAGTGATGCAGCCTGATGGATTCTTTTTGCCACAACTGAGATACACATATCCCTATAACCAACGCAGTGATGTATCAGAATTAGCTGCAGGCTCTACAATCCTCCTAACGGGGTCATGGAAGTCTTGATTCAGTGAGTGAAGACTCCTGCCCTTCTCTCAGTATGGGGCTTCCAGAATTGCTTCCTCCACACCTTGGGTCAGGAACTCAAGACATCAGCAGCTGTGCCCCCTTGGCTAAAGAAAGTCCCATCCTTGCAGCGCACAGATGCCAAAAGAGTACCTCAAGACAGCCTAGAATGACAGGTCTCCCCGTGCAACGGAACCCTACAGTCCACCTCTAGCCCCTCTCATCCCAGCAAACAAGCTGGGGTACGGGTGATAACCCAACCACAGAAGCCAGCCCACTCAGACTCTACCACCCACTCTACAGCATCTGTGCTCTTCACCAAAGCTCTCCCATCACCACCTCAGTCATAAGGGACCCCTAGCTGGTAAAAATGAGGGTGCTTTGGGGGGTAAAAAAAAGTCTGTCTATAATTTCCTAACAGAGAAACTCTCAACCTATCAGCAGCAAGTCAGTATGTAAAGGGTGAACTCATGTTAAAATGACAACTCACAGCACACAGGTAGGTGGGCACTGACCCAGACAGCCTTAACAAAGCAACCTCCAGCCCAGCCAGAGAGATGTGTGATGTGTCTAAAACAAACAGAGGTGACCATCCTTGAAGTGCCCCTTCTCTCCCCGCCACCCCCCGGGTGCCCTCTCTCCCATTCTCACTCAGACTGACCCTGATGCCCTCCCTTGCAAGCCCTGGCCTGGATTTCCTCCTCAGCTTTGCATAGCAGCCTGGGGGAATTCTGCTTAGGTGATTTTCCTAAGCAGGCTCCCTGAGGACTTTAAAAGGGGCAATCATGTGGAGGGAAAAAGACCCCCCCCCACACACACACACAAACGTTGCTGCCTCCTTAAGCTGGAGCCAGTGGTGGGCAGGCCTCAGACTGGGGACCATAAATCTCTCCAGCCCAGCCAGGCTGCAGGAACGCTGTGGTTTGTGGCGGCAGGGTGGAGACCGGAAGTCTTGTATTTGTTAACAAAAATGGGGAAAGGCAGGGGGGAAAGATGAGAGAAAAAAGCAGGCCCAGAGCTGGAGGACTTATGCTGCTCTCTCACCCCAGTGGGTCTGGGGGGACCCCAAAGGTGGGGGTGTGAGATGTGTTTTGCTGTGACCATTTGGTTTCTGAGTAACTGTGCTCAGAGACTGCCAATGAGGGCTGTACCCTGCAGGACCCTCCTCCCACTGCCCAACAGGTGGGAACCCAGTGCAGCTCAGCACAGCAATTCTTTCCAATTTTTACAGGTCTATTAGGACCCGGGAACTGTCAGGTCTATTGGTACCCCCCCTTTAAAGCAACAGCCAGTTTTGGATGAAAGTGTAAGTCTACAAACATGCACAGTGACCCACTGAAGCACCGAGTGGCTGTCCCCACAGACACCCTAAATGACCTTTCCAATGCCCACAGGGACAGCCACACAGAAAGCGGACGCCAAGGCCCCCTTCTTTTCTCTTGATCCCCCACACAACACTGAAAATCAACACCACTGTCTCCCAACCCCTGCTGTAGAAATGACAAGTATGTATGAGACTAGACCGTGTGTGTCCATGGCGTAAGGGCATGAGTATGTGTGCGTGCGCACACACAGGAACATATGGAAAAACAAGAGGGGGCATGGGCTCAGAGCAGAAGGTGACTCATCAGGCATTAACTTGTTTCTGCAAAGTATCCATCAACTGCTAATAAACTCGTGAGCGCTAGCAATCTTTGAATTTCCCTGCCTCGGAAGCCCAGCTCTGAAGGCTACACCATAGATCCATCCCATCCTTGGAAGTAAAAACATCTCAAGCGTGCAAACTGTGGCTTCTTCTTGGAGCCACTGGGCAACCCTTTGCAGGAAGAGTGTTTTGAAATACCAGAAACTCTGGCTTATTCTGCCTGACTCAGGACAACAAACCTGGCCAAGAAAGGAATGGTGGCTGGGAGGCAGGGAGGGAGGCTGAGGGAGACCCTCTGTGGAGACTCACAATGCTTTGTTTCACAGATCGAGGCCCCACTGAAACCTGGCACTGGCTGGTAGGAAGGAGCAGGAGAATGGGGTGCTGGTGGGGCAGAGGCCCCAAATCAAGCACCCTCCTGTTAGGCCTGCTGGCCACCTTAGCAAGGGGTAGGAGCCTCATCCACCAGGCAGGCCTCTCTCAGGGCAGAGGTCAATGGGTGAGGCCAGGCCTCAGGTCTGTGGGGGAGGGGGAAGCACACTTCGGTTTCTCTTTCATCTGCACAGCCAGTCTACCCAGCAATTTGCTGCCAGACAGCCCCTGGCAAAAGCCTTTTTCTGTTGAGGTTATTGGCCCGGCCCTGATAAACAGCAGCATGTGGAAGTCCCCACATGTGAACAGGCCCCCCGAAAGCGGGTCCAGTGCCTTAATCCACCACAGGGAGACCCCCCCCCCACGTACTCAGCTGCCCCATAGGGCAGGCTCCACACCTCTTGCTCCTGCCCAGTGCACTGCTGAGCAGAAAACATGATCCAGTAAATCCACTCAGCAAAGTGAAGAAGGCCGCCGGAGCACATAGCCTAGTGGTCACATCATACCTTTCGGACCCAGCACAACGTCCCACACTTCCTTCCACCTCCATTTGTCCTGAATCCCCCCCATCTGGGCTCATTTCTGGGAATCACCCAGCATCATCTTCACAGGAGCTGTTCCCTGAATTAGGCCAACAACCCACAAGAGCCTGCCCACAAAGGCTGGGGTAGACCCTTTGCTTCTGGGGCTTCCCAGGACCTGTAGCCAGGGCCTAAGAAGCGTCAGTCATCAGACAGAGTCTGGAGGCCAGTTCTTGGCTTCTCCTCCTTGCTGCTGATGCTAACCTCCCAAGGCAAAACTCACAGTCCCTTGTTAATTTCCCCCAGCTTTATAACGTTTTCTGGTATTTTCAACAACTTCTTCCCCTCCCTGGAAAACTGTACAGGGGCTTGTTTTAAAACTGTATGTGTTCGTTTGAAAGCATCCAAAAAGAAAAGCTGTGTTGTAAAAAGCTCGCTAATCAAATGCCTGCTCACAATTTTTTCTTTTTATTACAGTTGAGGGAATTTTTGGAGCAACACCAGAAAAATGCTGAATCTGCCTAAAATTCCGTTAAGGTGTTTCCCCCCTCCCCTTCCTCATTTTCTTTAAAGCATAAAATCTTCCCTTGGAGGGGGAGGGGAGGCAGGGCCAAGAAGGGGAGGGTTCTGTCTGCTCACAGTGTTGGGGAAGACCCCTGGGCAAGGGGCTCCCCGCTGATGGATAAGAAGGCAGTTAATTACCCTGGTCATGAATGAACAAACCAGACCCTTCTAGACCAGCAGCTCATGAAACACTCTCAGGCCCCACGTCTCAATGGCACCACAGGGTAAGCAGACCCCAAGGGCACATATTAGGGAAGCAAAGAATTTTCCCCTTGGAAGGTGAGAGAACATGAGAAAGAAGAGTAACAAAGGGAGAAAGAAAGGCCAAGTTCAGGACCTCAGGGGTACTATTTCTGGTCTCCAGCTTGGGAAGCAGATGACCATGGAGTCAGAGACCGAGCTGTTCTGGGAACCTCTGTCGAATTCCAAGAACATGGGTGCAAGTTCATGACAGTGCAAGCCCACTGTAGAGGAGGTGTAACAGAGAAAGAAGAGGTCCCTAAAGTAAAAGCCCTAAGGACAAGGGCAAAGCCAGTAGGACAGAGCCACAGTAGCTGGTATCCACTAAGGCTAAAGTGCCCAACTAAGTCAGGTGTAATGGCACACTCCGGAGGGTGAGGCAGGATTGCGAATTTGAAGCCAAGCTGAGTACCTTGTCTCAGAAAACAAAACAGTGCTGGGTAAGTGCTGCACCTCTGTAAATGCCAGCACTTGGGAGGTAGAGGCAGGAGTTCCTAGTTTGAGGCCAGCCTGAACTACATAGTGAGACCCTGTCTCAAAAAGCAAAACACAACCACACTCAACTGCCACAGCCTGGGGGCGGAGACAGGCACTGGAGTAACAGATGGCACAGGAGGGGTCTCATCTCCCCAGGGCCTTCGGATTATAAAGCTGCCAAAGTCCAACGGTGTGTAGGGCCTGCCAGCCTCCCAAACAGTTCAGCAGAGCAAAGGGTGAGCATGGAAAAGCCAGGCCGGAAGGGAGTCTGGGCAGAAATGCCACCTTCAGTGGGCCACTCCACAACGATCAGGGGCAAATGAAGGACAGAAATGTAAACACAAAGACTCACACACCCAGCAACCCTTGAAGGCAAACATCACTGTGGTGGGTCCAGGTCTCTCTCCCTTCTCAGGTCCCAGGCGCTACCAGCCGCAGCCCTGTCCTGTCCTCCTGGTGCTTCCCTCTGCATCAGATACCTCAAAGGTGAGCAGCACTGATGCCCTCGTGCCCTGCTCCTCACCCCAGTCAGCAGGCTGATAACCCCCCGCCACACACACACACACACACACACACACACACACACACACACACCTGCCTCCAGGCTGCATAGTATCCCCATCTCATTTTCTGGAAACAAGGTTTTGCTGTGTATTTTAGATTGGCCTTAAACTCACTATGTAGCTCAGACTGGCCTTCAACTTGCTATGGTCATCCTGCCTCAGCCTCCATTGGCATGTGCCACCACGTCCTGCTCGCATGCCATCTTAAGGGAGGGGAAATGGAGCACAAGTCACCTGCCAAGGAGCAAAGCTGGAACTCAAGCTTACTCACTTTGAACCATAGGCAGGCAGCTATTCTCACACCACTAATGCCACCAGTTTCCAGTGTTGCGCTCTAAACACTTCAGTGTGATGTCCAGCTCCTGTGTACCACACTGCAAGTGAGGGCAAACTTTCTCTGCCAGCAAGGTGCTCTGTGACCTTGGCCAGGTGGCTTGCCCTCTCAGGCTCTGTTTGACCTGTCCATAAACAATACAAAGAGGATTGGGGAAAAATGGCCCCACGGGTCCCTTCTGACACTCATGATCTCTGGTTGCATTGCATGATTCACAGTGCTGGTTCCATTTAGAGCATAAGAAAATCACTTTGAAGGGCAAGGCACATTTTTTTGCATTTAATTTGCAACAATAAAACAAGAGAAAGAGGGCTTAAGTAAGCTTCTGTGACTTGCCCTTCTCTAAATCAACATTTTTCCTTTCACTTCCAGGAGTTACAAAGTTCTTTCTGTCTTGTAACTCATCACCCTCAGTAACAGGTGAGTCCCCAAGAGGAGATCTCTTCTCACTATTACATTCCTCAGATCTGCCCAGGATTTGTGCCCCAAAGCTTCTCTCTCACCCATCATCACCCTCCTGCAGCTTCTCTGAGCCTACACATTTTGCAGCTCCTGATGGGCTCAGAGACTGACTAGAAACCAAGCAGTGTCCCTACAGACAAGTCACGGTGTATCCATTGCCAGAGCTCAAATGCACTCCCATGCTCCCCGCAATGATCCCTCTGCAGGCCCCACGTGTCCAAATCTGAAGCCCCCAGTCCAGGGGTCCCTCCTTAAGCGCACTACTTTGCCAGAGAATGTAATTGAGGGTAACACAGGGCACAGGAGGGAAGCCGCACAAATCAAAAGCTCCTGTCTGTCTCGCCAGTTGGGCTGACGCGGCTTCCTGTGGCCCTGTGTTCAGCCATGCAAATTATAGCGTGTACCCAGCTGCCTGCAGCCACTGCCGTCTGAGACCAGCTCTGCCCAGCTCCAAGAGGCCTCAGAGGAAGGGTGGGGACTCTCAACCCAGCCAACTCCATTCATAATATTTACAGTAAATGGACCTTGCTGGCTGTTGTTTAAGTGCACATCCAGCCTAATTACTTCTCAAGTTGATTTCAAGGCTCTTTCTCCCACTGATACCCCACCAAGCTCCTATCACAACTCCTAAAATAACTCCACAGCTCTCTTCAGGAAGAGGGTTCACATGCTTGTTAGTACACAGAGCCTTCAGGCCTGCATGGCTTTACGCGCTCACCTGCTATCCCTCTCCCTGTTACTCCAAGCGAGACAAAAGAGATGGGACGATTAATCACACAACAGAAAGTCCATCTATCTGTATCTCTTTTTAAGTAGAATGTCTTTTTTTTTTTTTTTTTTTTTGGTACCAGGAATCAAACTCAGGACCTTGTGCTTGTCAGGCAGGCGCTTGTGCCACTGAGCTACATCCCCGGTCCTATATCTGTATCTCAAGGAGACACTCAAGTCCAATTTCCAACCTCACTCATCCACCTGCCACCTGAAGACAGTCCAGAGATCCCGCAGATTCTGATTCTGGATTCCCAACTGGAGAACCAATGGGAAAATACAGATGAACGTGAAGAATCCAACGAGAGAACTTTCTCATAAACCACTAAAAAGTCCTTCTCCTCTTTTCACTGACCATGTATAAGTCAGTTAACTATATGATAAAAGCTAAGTAAAAATCTTAAATACATGCAGATGTATAAACCAATTTTTCAAAAGGATAAAACCCCAGAGGACCACATCATTTTTTTTGCCCGCTTTGCATATCTAAGGCAGTGTGTGCTTTGCCCTGGACTTCATTTCAGTGAAGCCCAGGCCTACAGTGGGCCCAGTTTCTGAATGTCACAGGACCCCAAAGCAGGCCATCCTGCCCTATGCCCTCCCCACCCCCACACAGCTCCATTTTAACTCCAGTTTTTCTAGAGGGCAGGAAAACCACTGGAAGACATGGAAACACACAGTGAGAAACAGAAGTTCCTTTCATCCCTCCCCTCCCCCGGCTCCCCTTGTTCCACAACAATTATGAAAACTGTTGGATGGGATGGCATTTTGAGTATTTACTGCATTCCAGCCAATAAATTCCAGCGCAGGATCTAATGGAAAAGCCTCCCTCTCCAGCGAGCCCTCCCTGGCTCTTTCCCCAGCTCACTCCCAGCCCTCATTCCTCCTTTCTTTACAACCCAACACCAGGGCCTGGCCAGGCCAGGGCCACACTGTACTCACAGGGAAAACAACAGAACGACAGGCTGGAGACAGTGTGCAGACTGGAAAAGTTAATCATTACTTCTGTCTGCCTCCGTAATCTAATCTCCCTGGTTTGGACACACTCACTGCTCGGCCATCCCCGCCTTTTCACCCCCAAAGCACCTGGGACCTCCTGGACCCGAGTCCCCTCCCCAACAGGCCTTCCCACCCCTCCCTTTCACTTGGGAGGCCAAGGGAATGGAAGAGGAATGAAAGGCTTCCCCAGGCAGGGGCCGCTGTCACAACACCCTGGAGTCCAATGTGCCTGCTGGCCGTCCTGTTGCTATGTGGCCCACAATTCAAAGTACTCAGGGCCTCACAGGATGTGGGCTCCGCTCTGGCTGGTGCTTCTGCAGCCCCCAGCCCCGCTGTCTCCAGACTGCACGCTTAAAAATTGATAAAATAAGCCAGGCATGGTGGTGCATGTCTATAATCTCAGCACTCTGGGAGGCTGTGTGAAGGCCCAGAGTTCAATCCCCAGTACAAAAAAAGGATAATATGGTCAATGTTATGTGTATTTTGCCACAACAACAACAAAATAAGAGGGCTAGGGCTGTAGCTCAGTAGTAGAGTGTTTGCTTAGCACACGTGAGACCCTGGGTTCCATCCCCAACACCACACACACAACACACAAGACAGAGACAGATAGAAAAATCAAAAAGAAGCCCTCACCCACCCAGCTCTCCCAATCCTTTCCTATTTTGCCCCCATAAACCTGCTACAGGGTTTCTGGATCTGTGTTGAGAATTCCTTGGGGAGGGGATAGTCTCAGCACAGCTGTCCCCAAAAATGTATGCAAACAATGATGTATGTATGCATGGGGGGGCAGAACCCTTAGCTTTCACTCATACTTGTAAGAGTTTATAATCCAAACAATAGGAAAAAGTACAATGTATTTTATTTTAGGGTGGAAGAAAGAGCCAGTAGCTAGCAGTACCCCTACCACCTCCACAGGGCTCTCTTGTCCACTACCTCAAATCCAAGAACACAGATCCTAGAGTGTCAGAACAGGGGATCTTGGCCAGTAAATCTACCTCCTTATTTTGTAAGTTAGAAAAATGAGGCCCCTCACACAAAAATAGCTTATGTGAGTCCACAGAGCCAACCAGGGGCTGGGTCCCCATCTCCCTCCCACTGAGAGCTGGAGAATTAATTCTCTCCTGACCTGGAAGCCTCCTCCCTCCCAGGCCCTACAAAACCCAGAGCAGGAGGGGTGAAAGAAGGGGTGGCTTTTGAATCTTTCAGGAAATACTCCCCAGCAGTTTCCGTTGTTACCCCTCTGAGCTGGAGATGGGGCCCATCTACTCTAAGTAGGCAGGCAGGGGCACCCAGAGCACAGTGAGAACTCATTTTTTGCTTTTCCTTTTGGTTAATGATTAATGAGGGGGAGGGGCAGTGCCAGCTAACAGGCTGCCTGCCACAGGGCCAACAGGGTCCCAAAGTGCTTTTGGAGCTGAGCAGCTCAGATGACCCTCACTGAACCTACGAGGAAGACACTCCAACTTCAATAGGACAACAGACACGGAACAAAATGATTTGGGGACAACCAAACCTCCCCAGTGGAGCCACCTGCAAAATGCAGACAGGCCAGTCTGTCACCTGCACAGTCACGTCTTGGTCATACATTGTTTTTGTTCCTGTTGAGCACCAGTACCAGATCAAAAAACAAAAAGCCAATACAGAAATGAACAAACAAGAGCCACCAACAGTCACTAGCCTGATTGTCTAAGTCACCTTCTGGCTAAAAGACAAAAACTCTCAACTTTGCAAGATAAAATTGGAATTGGGACCGGTTCTGCCCTTTCTGCCCTGGCTCAAGCCTCAAACCAAACCAGCTCGCTGGCCTCTTCTGGGTGGGGATCCACAGAGGAGCAACCAGAATAATTCAATTAGAGGACTCCACGGAGCTTGAAAGCCTCAGTTGGTCCCAGGGGAACCAGCAGGCCAAGATGAGCATAAAAATGAAACACCTTGGTTAAGTGCATCTTAGACCACTGTGCAACAGACCCCAGGCTGAGTGGGGCTTTACTCGTAGGGCTGGGCCTCAGAAACAGGCTTGACCAAACTGGAAATTAAAAAGCAAGTGCTTCAGCCCCAAATGGTCCTTGTGCAAACCAAGCCCAATGGGCTTACAAAGGGAAAGTTCAACTCTTGGGTTTGGAAAATATCCTACCTCCTCTCTGGCTGTCAAAAGATAGTGGATGCAGTCAGGCCAGACCCTCTCACGACCCCCCACCACACACACACACCCACTGTGGTCCCAATAAGAGCCCATCAGCTCACAATCCCAGGCACCACTAGGGCCTGGACAGCAGATTATGGCCCTGCCTCCTCCAGCTACTGCTGTTAAACAATCGCAAGGAGGGGGCTGGAACCAGAACACAGGGTTGGGGAGACAGACCTCTGTTTATCAACAAGCTTTGCTATGCCTCAGCTCTCAACAACAGATCACACAACTGAAGCACAGCAGAAGCTGGAGTCTGAAGGGCCCCGAGGCTTGTGCTTGTTCCATCAGTCCAGCTCCACAACCTGGCCTATCCCTGCACCTCTGCCAGGTGGTACAATGCCTCTCCAACACTGTGGCTTGGCCTTGACCACTCACTCGGGACTCAACCAAGCCTGTCCCCGTCCTGACCTCAATTCTATCAGGGTTCAGGAACCCCTCCACATTGCACAAGCCGGGCACACAGTAGCTGCTCAAGAAATAAACATTTGCTAAATGAATGAACGACGACACTTGGGCTCCATCCAAAGCATCCAGCCCACCCAAGTCCATTAGGGAAAGGGGCAAGTTGGTCAGTCAGAAGCTGAAGGCCCTCTCCTGGAGCTAGTGGAGGTGTGAAGAAAGAACACCCTGTCCTTGAGCTAAGTTATAGCCCAGCCAGCAGTGGCACATGCCACTGAGAAGCATTTCCAAGGCAGACAACAGAAGACAACCTCTGGGCACGCTACCTGCCCAGAGAACTCTGCCTTCGCGTCCTGCTCTGTTGGGACAAGTTAGCCTCACCAAGCGTTCGACAATTCTTTTACACACCCCAGGGCTCTTGTACTATGAAAACAAAACAAAACACACTACAGAAAAAAGCTGGGGTGGGGGGGCACAGCTGGGGAGGTTTGGTTGTCCCCAAATCATTTTGTTCCATGTCTTCTTTTTGGTCTCCATCCTAAAGATGAAGGAGCCAGCACAAGTCAGTGAATATCCCCCGTTCTATGCCACTAGAACAATGGTGTGGCCTAAGAGAGGAATTAAGAGACCCAGAGATGAATACAACCAACACTACCTTCTTCTCTAGCCCACTGTATTAGGGCAGGGCCAACCCTGTCTCTGGGGAAGGCTTCTGGATAAACAGGTGGGCCCATGAACAAGGGGGCTGTGAAACTCCTTTTCTGTCCACTCTTCACTACTCTCAGGAAAGTTAAAGAACTAGAGAAGCAGGCATGGTGGTGGCACACATTTAATCCCAGCTACTCAGGAGGCTGAAGCAGGATCACAAGAAGTTTGAATCTCATCTAGGCAATTTAGTGAGCTCTGAAGGCTCAAAGAAAGGAAGAGGAAGAGAAAAGACAGAAGAGAAAAAAGCGCAGAGCTGGAGGCCCTGGGGCTCCAGCCTCAATACTGCAATCAATCAATCAAGTGCTGGAAGTCTGGCTCAGTGATAGTGTTTTCCTAGCATGCCCTGGAGTTCCATCACCAGTACTACCAAAAGAGAGACAGACAGACAGACAGACAAAAAACCTCTCAGGGATGTGGGGTAGGGAAGACTTCGGCTTAAAAACAAAGGCACCCTGATGTGCACGCTGCCCACAGCCACACAGGGCTGCCAGGAACAGGCAACATCAAGGTGAAAAGGCTACAGGCACGAGTGAATCCCTACCTACCTCTACCAACAAAAAAGAATTTTTTTTGCAAGTTAAAACTGAGCTAATGACACTGGGTGGGGCTCAATGTTGAGGACTGAGCAGCCAAAGCAAAATGAGCTTCCAGCCAAGAGTTGCTTGGCCTCGCCATTTGGGGAAGGAAGCTGCAAAAGTCATGAAAGATTCTTTAGTAAACCGGGAAATAAGGCTGCAGTTACCGTTTCAACTGAAGGTGACCCTGCTGGTAAAATATTTTTTTAAATAATAAAAATAACATAAGGTTCTCAAACAGCCTCTTTCTTAAAGAAAATGGCCTAGAAGTTCTAGTGGGAGTGGACGGGAAGTGGGGGAAAAAATCCGCCCAGGGCCAGCCGTCTCCTAGCCACTATCTTTCGTGAACAACTTTTTTCTGGAGTTCTTCTCAAAAAAGGGATGATGCAATTTCCTGTCTTGTCCCAATATTTCCTGTTAACTGACAAGGTGAAAGTTATCACTGTTTTAAATAACTGTCCTGAACTCCATCAAAAGTTCTTTTTCTCAGCCAGGGTCCATCCCTATTACAAACTGCCCCCACCTTAGAATATAAATGCTATCATTTTCTGCCTTTTAACAGTGGGCTTCACAAAAAGCCTGGTTTTCTCCACAGCAGAGGCAGCTTCCACACAAGGCCATGGGCTGAGATCACTCAAGTGACCCCATGGAGAGGGGCAGAGGGGCTGGAGGGCAGCAAGCCCCCCACCTGACCAAATGTGTGTAGGCAGAGTAGTTGAAATCAAGTGAATGTGGCTTTCTTGGTATGTTAGCCACTAAATTGAGGACTGTGCCTCAGCAGTTAATAATATCTTCCTGCTGAAAATAGCCTGGAGAGGAAGCCTCCGTGTGACAGTAGGCAGGCAGCCAGATGCTGGGCCAGCCATTCAATCCCCAGCAAGAAAGATGCTAGGGCCAGTGGTGACCTCCCAGTGGCCACACTTACAGTATCCTCTCTCACAGGGCTCCTGCAAAGGGAGGGCACCCGGGCAATCACCCGGCTGCCCCAGAACGCATTGCAGATGTGGCACGGATGGGGGCTCCAGCAGCCCAAGGGTCCAGGCAGCTGACATTGGAAGCTAGCCCTTGTACCATTACGTTTTACTGTCCCTGGGCTGGGCAAAGTGGTGCTGTCCCTGTCCCAGAGAACACAGTCTGGAGCATGGTGATAACAAGTTAACTCACTTTCCTCTGCAAAAAGGTCAGGCCTGGGAAAAGAACTTCCCTGCCGCTTACTTCTGCAAGTGACATGGAAAGAAGGTTGAAAATTCAACACTGAGATGCATCTATTGTTCAGGTAAAATACTTCTGCAAGATAGGATGCTCCTGGCCAGCTCTCCAGACCATCAATGCCCAGCCCCGCAACATGCCCCAAAAGGCCTCAAGGGTCTGTGGAGACAAGCATACCTCATCAGTAGCTCTAGGACCTAACAGAAGCCTCTCCTTTCCACTGTCACCATTCAGTTATCAAATGTGTGGGTACAGAATTTAAACTTAGAGTGGTCATTTTTTAAAAATTAAATTAAAATGCATGTAGCTTATGAGGTACCATCAGTAACACTGAGTGCATGCACAGAACAGTGCCACCATCACCACTTCCTAGTTCCAGCATACTTTCACCCCAGAAGGAAAGCTGGTCCCATGGGTCACCTTTGCAATGTCACTCACAACAGGAAAGCAAAACAGAGAAGGTGCAATTAACCATTTTTTTGCTCCTCAAATGTTTCTTCAATCAGGCAAAAATCTCATTTGAAAAGAGGTTCATTCCCAAGGGATTCAAACGTACGAACAAGTCCAGGAACTAACATCTATACCTTTTCCAAAATTCTGCTAGGTTATGACACCTATTTCAAAATGGTGCTGCAAGTTCAAGGCCCTAGACTTAAGTGAATCAAGAGCAGCCTGGCCACAATACTGCAAGAAGCAGTAGTAAGGGCTGGGGATATAGCTCAGTGGAATAAGCGCCTGCCTAGGAAGCGCAGGGTCCTGAGTTCAATCCCCAGTACCGGGAAAAAAAAAAAAAAAAAAGCAGTAGTATATTACGAAGTACCAGCAGTAATAAAGAAGCAAAGGAAGCACAACTAGATCATGAATCCTTTCGCATTTCCTCCCTTCTCTGCCCCCTGGCTCTGAGCTTGCCCAAGGCCCTATAGGTTTAGAGGTCCACAGCCAGGCTCTGCGCTGAGAAAAGGCCCAAGAGTAGTTGAGAGGAATCAGTGTGCTAGACTACAGCCAAAAGCTACACCACTGAAGCCAGGCCTTCCCCTGGCCCCCTCCCTCCTCGCTGGCCAGCCCAGTTCTGCCTGGGGACAGGATGCAGTAAGGCAGCAGTGCATCTAGTCTGGCAGGCAGAGCAGCTCAAATTTGCTCCAGAGACTTTAAATACTGTCACCCTGCATTTAACTCCTGCATGACTGCCTCATTCTTTCCAAGATAAAAGGGAATCCTTCTCCAGGGGTGGGTACATGACCTCAGGCACTACAGAAGAGGTCAGTAAACAGCCTGAGCTGCTGTCTAGGACTGGTCTATACCACAGTATGGGTGTGCACCACATGAGGTCATTATGCTAGCTTCGGTTCTCACAATGGGCCGGGTGATGGGGTGGCATGAGGAAGGAGTTCTGTTCCGGCCCATTTGATTCCCCTAAAGCCCATGTTTCTTGTCACTTGGATGAAAGGCCAGCTTGGCTGCAATCTCAGCCTGTCCTGTACTCCCCCATCTCCCCCATCCCCCCCACCCCATGGCACCTCAGTAAAACCAGAAGCTACTTGTTCCCAGGTAGGGGGAGGAAACACTGAAAACACAGCACAGGCACCCAGCCCCAGATTCCTAGTTGCTATCACAGTTCCAAGCCAGACAATAAATAATTGTTCACATACCATTGTATGACTTTTCTTAAAACAGATGGAGCAATCTTTGCTAAACTACTTGGTTTGAGCCCAAGTCGGCCATGGACTAAACCAGGGTGGCATTTTCAGATTATATAGGTATTTTTGAAGGCTCTTCTCTGAGGCTAAGACAAAATGCCAGCAAGGATCAAAGAGCAGGACAGCCGGATGCTGACTCTGACTCAGACATTCCTACTCTCAAACTTGGGGACCAAAAGCCAACCATGCATCTTAAGACCTTAGCAAAGGAGCCTGCCTCCCTCAAGTAGGAAGGATGTTGTCTCTCCAAGTAAGTATGGCTGCAAAGACAGATGAAGTTCCTTCATCTCTCCCCACAACCCCTACACCATATTTCAGGCTACAATCTTGCTCTGACTGGGGAGGTCCACAGGGCTGAGGCCCAGACAGTGCCACCAGACGTTTATATCTCAAGAAGGCAGCTGGAGGATAAGTCTGTGTCTGAGTAACCTATAACAAGTGAGACGCTGCTCCCCACACAAACCAGGACAACATACAGGCAAAGAGCAAGCCCCCCAGGAACTCCAGATGGAGGCTGCAAAGACGACAGCTTTGAACACATGCTTTTCATTACTAACGATGCAATGAAAGCTCTGGGAGCAAATCCTTTCTTTTTCCACCACTGAGCTGAACCTAGAAGCCTCCCAGTTACGTCAGACCTTGCCAAGGTGGATCCTCCTGAGACATGACACTTTCAGGTCCAAACAACAAGAGCCTAATCCTAAATTGCATGCCATTCAAAAGATGCCCATGCTCAAAGAGCTGAACTCAGGGTGCCAAATCGTAGTTTAGAATCAATCTACAAATACCATCCCCGCCACATCCTCATGAAGAGGATGCCCTGGTGTCTGGAACAGGGACCCCAGCCTATCCCAGAGCCTGCCTGTAGGCCATCTGTGTGCTCGAGTGTCTGTACACGGGACTGCCTATCTGCAGCGCGTGCGTGCGCATGCACGCGCACACACACACACACACACACACACACACGCACACGCACGCACGCTTGCACAGAGCAATCCATCTGTCAGAGAGAGCCGGCTGTCAGAAATGAAAGTACAATCTCCTGGAACCAAGTCACTGCCTTCTAAAAATGTCCCGTTTTCCCAGACTGAGGAAACTTGCAGAGGTGGGGTGTGTTTCACTACAAGTCCCCAAGGACCAGGCCTCCTGTCCTCCCAGCCCCCACATCCAAGTGGCAGAGCTGGAATTCCAGCCTGCAGCCAGCAGCCCTGTGTGCAGAGCTAATACCCACCCACTCCCCTTCCTCCAGGGCTGGCCGTCTGCAAGGGCGCAGGAAAGGGAAGGGCCAGCCTTGGAGTTACCCTTGAGTTTCAGAAGGGGCTAGGCTTTTGAGCATATACCCTACTCCCACCTCCGAAGCACCACATTTTCACATTCGGCTTTTTCTTTCCCTTCTTCCCTTGCCAAGAGAATCAAGCCCTGGCTCCCGCTGCCGACCTTCCTCCCACCCTAAACTGAGCCCCATTCATTAAGCCTGGTCTCAGCCAGGGCAGGACAGGAAGGAAAACAGCACACAGGGCCTGTGAAAGAGACTCAGAGAGGTTATTTCAAGGGAGGGGAAAGAGAAATCCCTTGTGGGTGTTTTCACTGCTGCCCACCTAGATGTCCTGTTCCCCGGGCAAGGCTCAGCTACCCCTCACCCCCGCATCTGCCATGCTAACCCTTTCCCCTGTGGTGTCCTGCCACTGTAACCCCACTGCCTCATCCGCTGTAAAGATGAGGCCCAAGCCACCCCCCTCCAGCCACCAACTTCTTGAAAAAGAGATCTTAGCTTTCAATAATACTTACAAAGCTCTCTAACCTGGGCTAGCTACCCATAAAAATCACCTTTTGAGGGGATCCCACTCCAAAGAATTTTCTCTGTGCTCCTCAGCGCTCTGCTGGACACCCCCAAACCACTGGCAGCAACCCAAGAAGCAGCTTCTACCACCTCCCCCCGCGGCACATTATTAATACATGGCTCCAACTACACACGGAAAGAAGAAAGAGCTTCAACTTTGAAGCCTTGGGAATTAGTAAATCAAGAGCTAAAATTCAAAACAAATGCTCTTTCATGTGGAGGCTCCCCCTTTTTTCTGCTTTTTGCAGTTTTGTTAAACCATACCACCCCTTCAGAGACACA
>PVLD010008887.1:0-27500 GCA_004027595.1 Dinomys branickii | reverse complement strand
GCCTCCTCCTGCTACAGTTATAGGCAAATGCCACCATGCCTGGTTCCCCAGGCCTTTTAGTTTTTTGTTTTGTTGGACAGTCTAGGCAAATCACTAAATTGCCCAGGCTAGGCTTGAACTTGTGATCCTCTGGCCTCTGCCGCTCAGAAGACTAGGATTAAAGGCATGTACTGCACTCAGCTCATCCTCATCTTTTAAAACAAACTTGCCAGTTCTTGAAGACTTTTCCTTTTTTATGACTGGAAATCGAATTCAGGACCTTGTGCTTGCCAGGCAGGTGCAACTTTTCCTTTTTAACTGAGGTACAATTTAAGTACAGCAAACCTACCAGGCTGCAAGTTTTGAGCCCAGCCTGGGCTGCCCAGTAAGATCCTGTTTCAAAAAACTAAAACTATACTAAAAGTATAGCAAACTATATAAATTTCAAGAGGTCTCTGAAGTGGCGCTCGCCTGTAATCCCAGCACTTGGGAGGCTAAATAAAGTAGGAGGATTGTCTCAAGTTCAAAACCAGCCTGAGCTATAAAGTGCGCTTAAGGCCAGCCTAAACTGCATATCGAGACCCTGCCTCAAAAAGTCAAAAAAAAAAAAAAAAAAAAAAAAAGTCTCTGATTTTTACTAGTATATGCAGCTGAGTAAGTACCACCAAGATCAAGCTAGTAGGGGAGGCTCTACTTTCTGACTGGCCTACAGTCTTCTATCACTGGAAATCTTCCCAGTCCACAGGGCTGCCTACAAAATCTTTTTCACAATCAGTCCAATGTCTTCACTGACTTCTTACTGTCAGACTCTTGTCCGTCCTGAACTTTCTCCTTGACTTCTCTGTCACTCTCAGGTGTTTACCACAGCGACCTCAATGTTAATGAGAATGAATAGACTGACTCTACAACCACCCTCTGAGCAGTTAAAAGAAGTAACACCACACTTAATTAGCCCTAACACAAATACATGAGACCCTGTGAGCTCCTCACACACCACTGCCAATGCTAAACTTTCTGAAGTCCATGTAGAAAACCTGGCTCAGGAATAGTGCTTCCTAGACAAACCAAGTCGGTTCCTGCACACTTCAGTTCCCTCACCTTAGGTTACCAGGCCACCAGCTTGATGTCCCTTGGTGTACAATACCAGATTTCCAACTAGAGCCCCTTGGCAACATAGGCAAGTAGGAAGCCAAATCGAAGAGCAGCCCAGAGGCCAGCAGCCTAGAGGAGCCCCTGACTGGCAATTTCGGCCTCCAGTACCTGACAAAAGGAGACTAACTACACATAGCCCCCAGCCGTCCCCGGGAGTCTGCCTGCCTCCGTGACACTGAGATACTGAGATTCTCTCTCTAATCCTTCCTCCTTTTCCCACATTCTCTGATAACTTTGGAAGAACTCTCCCGGGCTGTGGGTGCTGCTCAGTGGTAGACACGCTTGCCTAGCAAACTTCACGCTCTGGGTCCAATCCCCAGCACTCCAAAAGAAAAAAGAAAAGAACTTCCTTAAAAGAGAGAAGAGAGAAGAGTTAGGCAGGAGTGTTGGCTGAATGCAGGATAGAGGACTGTGTGTAATCTCATTTCATCAGGGAAAAGTATTAATTCCTAACAGGAATATACAGCTTTACAGGATACGCTTAATCAAACAGAAAACAATAGAAGCCAGGAAATGGAGTTACTTGTTAGTGTATGCCCTACAATTTCTAAACCTAGTCTGATGGCCTTCACCATTTTCTAGAGATAGGCTTCTCATCCCCTTCCTCCACCCACTCCCCAAACAGAAGACACCCCTGCATTAGACATGATGAGTTATCCACAGCCACTCCCCCAACTCTGGCTGGCTGGATGCCAGGGCAAGGTGTGTTTCAAAGAAAAAGCCTGGCCTCTCCGGGCAGAGCTGAGACCACAGGCAGGGTGTCAGTCTGCCTCACATCAAAGGTAAGCCAGCTCCGTGCTGGCAACCACAAGCGTTTTTATGAAATGGTGCTCTGCCCTTCTTCAGTGCCTTTGATCTCAGAAGGGATTTACAAACATTAATTAGGCCTTCCTACCACCCCGTGAGGTAACAAAGTATACCTGTTTCACATGCACCCAGGTAAACTGAGGCACCCTGCTCAAGGGGCCACCCAGTGAGGTGGGCTATGCCCAAGAGTCAGGCTGGGGATATAGCTCAGTGCCACAGTACCTGCCTGCCTGGTTCTGAGTTCGATGTTTGAGTCCCAGAACAACAACAACAAAATACTAGCAATCCAAGAGTCCAGCTCCTGTCTGTCCCATGGCTCTCTCTCCAGGCAAGCCACGGGAGTTGACCAGGCTGTGACAATCTTCAGCATCTTGACTGGCCTTAAGCTACTGCCTGGGCCCTAAAGGTCAGGGGCTCAGGCTTCCAAACCTTCCCCACAAATACAAAAAAACTAAAAAACAACTCCACAAAGATGGATCTTTCTAAAGTCAGGGTCTCACCTCTGCCTTTCTCTCTGCTTCCTGCTCTGCAGAGGCCAGGCTGGCAGATACTCAGCGGTGCTAGGCCACTCCTGGCTTTTCTCCTCCAATACTATTATCAACCACCCCGGTAAGAAGCAAGGTCTCGTGGGAAAAACTCATCCCCTCCCCCAGCTGGTCCAACACAGGTTTGTTCCTACAGCCTTTGAAAACCCAAACCAGGGAAACAACCACAGCTTGAACTGCTGAGGAAGTCTCTCCAAACTGCTCTCACCCAGAGAGCCAGGGCAGGTTTATCAACCTTGTTTGGTGCTTCCTAAGTACTGATGGGGTCAGAAGTCCACCAACACCCACCACTGCCATTATCAATATACCCCTCCATTTTGCCCACATGGTTCACCCAACCCAGAACTCAAAGGAACCCTAGTCACCAAAGAACATCACACTGTGTTAGAAATCCTCTAGTTTTTTGGCAGGCACATCACTCTACCTGTGAGTCAACCAATGATGAATGAACCAATGAATGAATGTACCAATAACCCAATGAATGAATGGATCATCAACAGAACTCTCTCATCATGTGGGCTTAAAATGAAAAGAGGCCTAAGTTAAGAGGCAAAAAAGGCCAGATCTTAGGTTAAGATGTCTACTAAGCTATGGAGGCTCAATCCAATGGGCACTGGGCAATTGGGTTCCCAGGTCGGAGCAAACTCAACACTCATCCCCAGGCCAGGTATTCTTCAGACCTTTCAGATAACAGATATAGCACGAACAGGAAGCAGAACTGTTATTTATCCAGCATTCCCACACCATAGATGAGATGTAATTCTCTGTAGCAAATTCTTTCTTTTCTAGGATGGGGAGGCAGGAACATGTTCTTGACCTCCAAGAGCCAAAAGTGATAGCCACCTTGTCCTGAGGTTCAGGCACATCTAACACTCCTTTGCAGAGGACTCTCCTAAGGGACTTCACAGGACCTGCTGCACAAAACCCAGTGTCTATGAGGCTGCAGTAGGGGAGCCTAAACCTTGGCAACACAGGCCGCTCCCGCAGCTTTAGCCAGTCAGCGCCCCACCCAACTCCCATGGCCTCTTCCCAAGCTGGAGACTTTGGTGAACGGATTCCCTTAATTGTGAAACTGGTTAAGATTTTTTACAGTTGCCCATGGTAAAATATTATGCCTATTTCGCCTAGTAACCCAAGACAAAAATTCAACCTGAGGCTTAGCAATTCAAGAATGTAAATTCCCAGGTCCAACACAACACTCTCCCCACAAGCCCTAGGTGGTGGTGGTTGGGGGGGTGGTAAAACCCCAAAGCAGCACCACTCCCCTCTAACCGCAACATCCCAACCACAGCTGCCAACAAAACCAGCCCCAAACCTATCCTGTGCCCCTCCAGTCCCAGACCTGACTGCCCAGTCTTGAGTTGGGACCATTCCTCTCATGGGGGCTTTATCTGTTACCACCATCACCATCTTACACAGCTGTGCTTTTTTTTTTGTTCCCTTTATTGTTTTGTTTTAAACAAAACCATTCAGATGAGTAATCAGCTGTTTGGAGTTCCCATTGGCAGGTTAATCACTTCCTACTGGCTGATTTGAAGAACATTTCTTCCCCCCACCTCTTTGGAAATGGCACATTCCTGTCTTTGTGGCTTCTCTGTTTATACACATTTTGCTACCTAATGTCAACACTTGCTAATGAATAAATATATCGCTCCACTCACCGAAAATGAGGTCCCGGCCTGGCAGAATACATGCTCTATTTCTGCGAACAGATTTACCCCAGTATCTTTGCAACAAACCCAAGTAAACATTGATCTTCTTTTCTACAGTTTTTGGATGATTCAGGAAAACATTTACCCCATAGTCTTTACCCCTGGGCCACAGGAGTTCTGCCCCTTTTAAAGAAAACCTCCAAGTTTGAAGACTATGAAACAGTTCTCCCCTTGCAGAACTAACCTCACAAAAGAATTTTTGATTCTTTATGCCAAAAACTCCAGCAAGTTAACGTTCTTCAGGAATACTGAGCTTGGTAACTTCTGTTACAAATTCAGAGAGCTGGTTATCTCATTAATGACCATTTATCTGTTGTTTTGTAAATCGAAAGCAAAATATCACATGCTTTACAGGCCACTTATTAGACAGGCACCAGGCAAGCAGGAACGCCTTCCTAACTTAAAGAGAGCTGGAATCCCGGGAGGGCTGGCTGCAGAGCATGGACTTCGGTTACACGTTCATTACAGTATTTAATTTATGACAACGCCCCAGCAAAACTTTTAATTAGTGGGGGGAAAGGCCCAACAGCCAAAACTCATGAGGCAGAAGGACTTGTAGAATTCCAAGAGCTAACTAAATGGTGCCCAACCCTTCACTTTTTCTTCTCCCAGAACCTTGGCAAAATACAAATGTCACAAGCGTTACATTTTTTCAGCCACCCGCATACACGCAGAAAAACCAAAGTTACAATCTGTACTTTTTACCAAATGAACTCCCACTGTAAGAAGGGGCTCCAGGAAACAGGACTTGTCCCTTCTGTCATCCCCAATCTGTTTTGCTGACCCTGTCCCCTGGCACTGTCAGCTCCAAAGGATGGGCCTCTCTGTGCTGCCAGCCAGAAGTTGAATGCAGACAACCGCAACAAGGCTGGTGCCAGTCTCAAATGGGCTTCTGCCCTGGCCCCATGCCATCCGGTGACAAAGCAACAGGCAGGCAAAGCTATGCTAAAAACTTTTAAGGCCCCTACCAACAATTCTGAGAAAACTCCAGGAGGGGACTGAATCACTGGTGACTGGCTGAGGAGGAACCTACTTCCCTTTTACTTGCTGCCCAAGTTTACACAGCTAGGTGTCTTATTCCAAACCCCCTTTGCCCCTCCGGAAACTGTCTTGCCTTCCATCTCATCACCCTTTCCATTCTGCCCACTGATTCTGCTGGCATTTACAAAATCTCCAAATTTTCCCAACAACCTGCCCTATTTGGCACAAGACACTTTTGCATGGATTAAAGCCTCCATGTGTTAAAGCTGAGCTAAGTTTGGTCACAGAGTGCAAACACATAACAAGGAACAAAATGTAAGGGATTATCTAGGAAATGTCTTTAGTGGGGTGGGGGGAACCCAGCCACAACAAAAAAGTTCACCAAACTTCCAAGAGAGGAAACTCGAGCGAGCCTAGCACTTCCCTCGGGCACCACAGATACAAAATCCGGGTTCTAGACGTTCCAGTTCTAAATTGAAGATAGGAAAGGTATTTTGAAAGTCATCTACTACTCACCAGTTGGTTTGAGAAAATCCATCGGGTATCTGGAGTAAGGAGGGGGGGGAGACTCTGGAATTAAAAAAGTAAGAGAATATAAGGGCCCAGCCATGAGAAAGACAGATAGAAACTTATGATAACAGAGGCATTCTTTTAGCCCAACTGTTTGTCTTAGCTGTGGGGGTTGGAGGCAGGGCCGCGAGGCGGTGATTGCCTTGATATTTAGCTGTCAGATAAACAAAAGAGGCCGCCTGGCGCCAGCCTCGGCGCTGCGCTCCTCCACGTCTGCTACAGTCGCCCCAGCGCTCGGCGGGCCCGGCTGGAAACCACCGGCTTGGTCGCGGCCGCGCACTTCACAGTTCACGGAGCTAGGGGAGACCCGGCCCCCTTCTAGTCCTGAACTCCAGACCCCACTCCCCCGCCTTCCCCGCCCCCCCCAGTGCGATTCACCTCCGCCCTCGGCTGCTCCGCGGGGCACCTGAGGCTCCCCTTTCCCAGCCCCCCTGGGAGACGCGCCCCTAGTGTACTGGTGAACTTGGCAGAATTTGCAGGCGCCCGGAGTGCAATACAACCCCACACACCGTACATAAAGACACGGAAAAGAGAATCTACGATGACAAAAGGGTAGGCTTGGGGTCTCAGCCGTGAAACCCAGGCCCCTGCTCAGTTAAGGGGCAGCAACGTCACCGAGTCTCTGGGGACCACCTTTCTAAAGAGCATTAGTTACACGTCTTTCTGTACGAAAAAAGGAAAAAAGAAAGGCACCCACATTCTCGCTTCTGGCTCCTTTTCACCCCGGGGCTGGCAGGGATGAACCTAAGTACCCAGTTCGGCCTCCTATCTTAATCCTCTACCCCTAAAACTCCAAAGCTGTGAGGCCAGAGCAGTATCTGGGCCACTTGTACCCAATGTGAGGCTTCTTATTTACTAAAGGAGTGGAGACTTTCCAGCTCTTAAAACGCTTTTCCCAGCCTTCCTTGGCGGGCTTGGACCAAATCCAACTCGGCCACACACCTCACCGCCTTTCCGGGTGCGGGGGAGGCGTGACCCCCACTTCTCTCTGCATCCCCTTGGTGATCCGGAAATGGGTGAGTCTAATTTTTAGCTGCATATCCGTACAATGCGTGCAATAGCGGTGCCCAGGGACACCCTCGGGGCCACAGAAAAAGCCTTGAAGGGAACCCCCAAGGAATGCCCTTCGAGTTCCCCGGTCCTTTCCCTGCCTTGGTGCCCACGTCTCCTCCAGGGCGGGGATGTATTCGCCCTCCTTGGAGAGGTGGTAGCACGCCCACAAGCACAGCCCGAGGATACTTTTCTTCCACCACTTGCGCGCCGGGGTGGGGGTAGGCACGGGACTTCTTACCTAGTTCGCAGAGTCGGCTAAGATGATGGGGGTTGCAGCACACCAGCTCGGGGTTGATTTTCCCGTAAGATTCACAGCAACACAGCCTCTTGACTTCCGAGGAATGCCTGAGATCCGGCCACCTGAACACTTTGCACAGCAGGAGGGGGAGCGAGTAAGACGAGGCAGGCTGCGCGGGTTGCGCGCTGGCGGGCGCCCCGGGGCCCAGCCTGCAGTCCAGGCGGCCAGGCAGCAGGAGGCACGCGGTGCGCGTACCGCCGCGGGACTCCACGGCCTGGAGCAGCAGCTCCAGCTGCCGCTCCTTCAGTTTCTTGAGCACCGAGTGCGTGAGTGTCTTCAGATCTGCCTCAGCGCCCCCGGCCGCGCCGGCGCCCGTGGCTTGGGGGTGGGGATGGTGGTGACCTTTGGCACCGCGGACCGCCTTCCCCAGGCAGCAGCCAGCCCTGCCCGCACCGCCGCCACCAGCCCCATGCGCCCGGCCGTCCGTCGCCCCTTCTCCCCGCAGTTCGCCTCCTCCTCCGCCTCCTCCCGCGCCCTCCTCCTCGTCCTCGCCGCCGGGCGCACGGCTCCTCCAGAGACGCCGGACGAGCGCAGATCGTTTGGTCCTGAACATGCGGGGAGAGGAGGCGAGGAGAAAAGTCGTTTGCCGGCTAAGGAGCGAACATGACCTCCGCACACCATGAAGAAGTCGGGCGCCGAGTTGGGGCAGCAAGCGCAGGCGACAGCAGCAACAACAGGGGCCCGGGCAGGAGCGGCGGCGGCCCGAGGGGCGCTCCGTGGCATGCGCCAGTCTCCCGGAGGCCGGGGCGCGCGCGGGGGCCCGGGGGCGCCCGCCGGGGTTCGGGGGCCTGCGATCTGGCTGCCCCACCCCGCGCGGCCCTCGCCCTGCGCGGCTCTCGGGCCCCGGCGCGTCCCGGAGGAACGCGGCCGCCGCTTCCCTGGGGGCGGCCGAGCCTGCCCCCGCCGGCGCCTCCCCAAAAAGAGGCCCCCCCGCAGTGGCTCCCGAGTGTCGGGCTCGCCAGCCTCGGCTTCCTACATGGAAGATCCGCGGGGGCAGAAAACGAAAGGCGTTCGTCTGGGCGGCTGGAGGGGCAAAAAAGCCTCTTTCCCCCTTGCTAAGCAACTTAATTTGGGGGTGGGGAGAAACTGGCAATTAAAGAGAAAAAAAAAAGGCACGCACGCGATTTATTTTTTTCCTCTATATCCTTAGTAACCGGATCTCTTCGAATTCCGTGCACACGAAGACTCGGGGGAGGGGGTCGAGTGGACTTCACCCCGCATGAGACGTCTGACGAAAATAAGGAGGCTCTCGCAAAACCTAAAAACCAAATATGCAAAGCCCCAAAAGAAAAACACCACCTCCTCGTACCTCTGGAGGTCTGGGGGCGTCCGGCTGGAGCCGGGGTTTAAAAAAAGAAAATGTTTACAAAGTAGAACAAGATGTTTGAGGGGTGGAAAACCGTATCCACGAGTTACATCCCCCTTTTTTCCCCTTGCAGAGCCCCACTGATCTTCCTCTCCTTTTCTTCTTCCCCCCCAATCGTATTTTTTTTTTTTTAATCCACAGAAAGCTTTGGCTAGGCTGCTTCAATCCTGCGCATCTGGGTGTCTTAGGAGAGTCTCTGGTCTTTCCTGCGCTCCCGGGGGCTCAGGTCCTCCGCGGGGACTTCCTCGACGCTGGCGGGGGCGCAGGGGCAGAAGATGCTGCTGCGGCGGCGGCTGCACCCGGCAGGGCTGACAGCGCGGGGGAGGGCGGCGCGGCGGCGGCGGGCCCCTGGCGGGTCGCGCGCTCTCGCCCTCCAGGGCACAAGCCGCTGGCCAGTGCGGGGGCCGCTGTTGCCCCTTCCCCTGGCCGCGGCCAGCCTCTGTGGCTCCCCGCGTGAGCTGCTCGCCCGACCCGGCTGCAGCGGCAGGAGGCCCGGGTGTTCTCTCACCGCCTCCTCCTATATGAGACTCCTCGTCGCGACCAGGAGCCTCCTTGTCCCCCGTTTTCCCTCTCCCGGCGTTCGGGTCCTTCTGCCGCCGCTGGGGGCTCGCCGCGCCACACTCAGGGGCTCTGGAGCCGGGCGCTCGGCGGCTCGGCGCCGGCGGGCTGGCTCCGTCTCGGGCAGCTCTCTCCGGCGCGGCGAGCGGACCGAGCACGGCGCCCGGCTGGCTCGGGTTGGGGACAGGAGCCTCCGTGCGCGGAGCAGCAATCGAGTGTGCTCAGGGCTCACCGCCTCCCGCAAGGCCTCCCGCCTCCGCCCCCTTCCCTCCCCCTTCTTCCCCCTTCCCTCCCCCGCCCCCAGCCGCCGCCGCCTCCCCCCACCCCACCCTCCCCGCCCTCTGCTCGGCTGGTTCCACTGCGCAGTGGCGCGCCCGGCTCCGGCCTCGTCACGTGGCTGTCTAGACACCCTGTCGCTTTAAAAAAAAAAAAGCGATTGTGTTTCGCAAACAACAGATCGGGTTTCTAAAAGCTATTTCTCCCCCCACTCAGCCACTGCCAGCCCCTCCCGGGTCTGAAAACGGGGGACCAATGTATATGGGGGTAGGGAGGGTGAGAAGCTCCCAACATCGACTTGAGACTCAGCTGCAGCAGAAGAGAAATTGGAAGAGCCGGGAGCACCGAGCGGGCATCGCGGGCGAATTTTGGAGAGGAACGAGCCGACCGGTGGCCCGGTTTAGACCCAGCGGAGCTCCGCAGGGGCAGCCCGGAGCGCGCTCGCGCCCTAGGGCTTCATTCATTCGTTTTGTTTTAAAGGCCCTGGCGGCAGATCCCTCGGCCGCGCACCGGAGGGAAAGAAGAGGAGAGCGGTGTCTCTGTTGAGACGTTTACACCAGGCTGGACCGAGGCCCTGGGAAGTGTGCGCTGGAGGGAACAGCCGGGCGGCCGAGGGCGGGGAGGCGGCGCGAATGTGACCTCAGCGGCGGCCGCGCGCTCCCTCCCGCCCTCTCGCGCTCCGGGCTCCAGTTTCTAGGACTGCCTGGAGAAGTGTGTCTTGTGCACAGCTCTGGAATGCATTTGGCCGGCTGACGAGCTGCGAGGGGCAGCATCCTGGCGGGAGGGGGGGTGAGGGGGGGTTCGCCTGCGCGCCGCCGGCAGGTTTCCTCCCGGGCCCGGAAGACCTCCGTCACCCGCCTCCCGGCGCGGGAAGGTTACCCGGCGAGCGGACCCGCCTAGGGCGTTTATTTGCATACGGGGCTGGTTTCGGCACCCCTCTCGGGTGCTTGGGGGTCTGAAAGTTTATCAGGCTCCAGAAAAACGTATCTCTGGATGGAGGTTGCTGCAAGGAAATGGGAAAGGCATTGGTCGGGCTAAGGACCTGAGCTCCTTTACGTCGTGAAAACTGCTGGTGTTGAGAAACATACTATGGTATTTAAGTATCACAAATGCATCGTTATTGAGGATCCCACTAGTTGGCTTGTTAATCAAGCCTCACATTTTATTCATGGAAGTACTATTTTTTTTAAGTCGCTTAGAATTGTAAGATCTAGACAGCCTTGAAACTCACTGAGGATTAAAGAATCTTTAGAGCAGGGCGTGGTGACACACATGCCTGTAATCCCAGGAGTCTGAGACAGGAAGATCGCTGTAAGTCAAGGCCAACCTGGTCTACATAAGCAAGTTCAAGGCCAGCCTGCACTGGGAGGCTGAGGCAGGAGGAATGCCAGGAGTTTGAGGCCAGCCTCAGCTACTTAGTTCAAAAACTATCCTGAACTTCACAGGGAGACCCTGTATCAAAGACAAACAGGGCCCAGGATGTGGCTCAGCAGCACAGAACCTGCCTAGAAAGCATAAGGTCCTGAGTTTGATTCCTGGTATCAAAAAACAAACAAACAAACAAAAAAGTCATGGTGAGATCCTACCTCCCCCCCAAAAAAAGAATCTTTTGAAAAAGTAAAATGTAGTATTTGCGTCTTCCCTTCTAAACGTTTTCAAAAGAAAAGGGCAGGTATGAATCAAACCTCTTAATAGCTCTGTGCTCTCTAGCAATTTAAAAGATTCCTAACATGCATAGCTGCTTAATATTTAAAATTCTAGGGGTGCTGCTCAGCAGGCCCCCTCTTCAGTCCCCAGCACTGCCCCCCACCCCCACACACAAACTAGAAATCCACCCTTACAGTTTGGTTAGGACTTATAGGACCATTGGACCACTTAGATATCCCACCCAAATCACCTTTGGTGGTATGAATATGAGAAAACGTCAGTGATATTGGTTACAGGATCCTGTCGGGTAAGGGCCCCCTGATGGAAAGCCACAGAGCAGAAATATGTGCAGGACAGCACTGAAAGTGGCATTCTGAATGCTGTGTAAGACCACATGGGCTGCAGTTGTATATTTTTATTGTAAAGTGTTGCTTATTGGAAAAGGTATTGAAATGTGTGTGTGTGTTGCTAAGGAGGCAACCTGGGAAGACTGCAATCAAGAAGGGAATACCCAAAGGGTAATACCATAACCATAGGCAAGGAAAAGCCATGAAGAGATGGTAATGGGATTTTTGAGGCATCTAGAAAATGTATAATATGCTCAGAAAGGTTTAGGAAAAAATAGCAGGCTACAAGTCAGAAAACCTGCTTTCAGGTTGGGGCTCTGCCACTCACTGGCTAAACAGCTTATGCTCTGAGTGATCCTTAGCTTAGGTGAGCCTTGGCAGGCTTCCCAAGGCTTTCTGGGCAGGTGTCTTCCCTCTCAGGGTCCTATTCCTTCCCTGTTCTGGGGCTCCTCAGAGGAGAGAGACCAGGCCAGGCTACACAGTGACAGGAAGGATTAGAGAAACAGAGAAAGCAAATGTTACCACTCTAATCTTGGATACATGGAGAATCTGAGGAATCTTCTGGAAATGTGGCCAGTGGTGCTGGAAATGTGGCCAGTGGTGCTAACACCCTTGGTGATGAGAGGCCAAAGCACACACAGGGCCGGTAGGTTTAGTGGGTGTTTCAGGAGTTGCATCTGACGTCACAGCTTGTCTGAGTGGAACATGCATATACTTGCAGAGCTATGTTCCCATCTAGTGTAATTGTGGGTGTTTTAATTCAGGCGTCACCCTTATTTTGCCCTCTCTACATGGCTTTCCTCTTCCATTTTACTACCCTCTGTAGAAGTGGGTGGGATGCTGGGCAAGTAGGTGCAATAGTTGGTACTGCTTTATGGCTCCCTGGCATCCCCTGAATCAGTTAACATCCCGACCTTCCTGACAGCCAGCCCCACCCCATCGCAGTCTTACTCCTTTCCTTTCCAAGAAAAAAGCCAGAAGCCAGGAGGCGGGCGAGCCAGAGAGAAGCTTTCCTGGCTGCTGTACCTAGAAAGGAAGGGCCCTTCTTTCCCTTCAGAGGCATAAATAAAACCCACCAGCACAGTTTCAGACTGTGCTGATCATTACACAAATTTTAGGACCTTACCAAACTATTGTGAATGAGTTTGATTCTAATCATTTGCTGGCAGGGAATATGGAATAAAATATCTCGTTTGCAGTCGTTTATTTCCTGTTATGACTTCTATTTTCATCTTTGAGTCGCTTTGGTGATAGTAATCAAAGCCTAGTCATGGTGCAGCCACAAGTCGGAGAGACTAAAATAGCAAAGTTAGGACCAACAAGGGTGGGGGAGCTGAAGACCCCTGCACCCAGAGAGCGTGTGGCTGCTGCCGCCCGCGGGTGAGACCTCTGGAGGGAAGCGAAAGCCCAGGGCAACTGCAGGAGGCCTGAGGTCTCTGAGCAGCTAAGGGCCCCAGGAGGAAAGCAGTAGAGAACACAGAGTGGCCACAAAGCGGGTGAATCCTTCACACCTGCCAAGGAGAGACGGCTCCAAACCCTTAATACTTTGAAACAACCAGAAGCCAAAGCTGAAAATCTCTCTGAGACATGATTCCGATTCCTTTCGTTCTTTTCTCATTTGCTGTGGTTTCTGGAAAGGAAAAGCAGGACAGAGAGGCCACAAAGTGCCCATAGGTATATGTTGTTGGGGGCAGAGGAAGGGGTGAGGCAGGGGTGGTGCTTTTCCTTGCAAAAGTCTGAAGAAGAAACTCGAAGAGGAAAAAAAAAAAAAAAAAACCATTGTTGGAAAACATCAACATTTCTTGCACAATCATCCCCTGAAAAACGTGTGAGTGGACTCTAAGCCATTCTTAACTGTCGACAATACAAGTGGAAGGGATGGGTTATGAAAGGAAGGTAGCACGAGTAAGGCCAATGTGACGATCAGCACTTCTTGGCTTGTCTTGGAAGCACGAGAACATTAGTGAATGAAAATGCATCTAATTCACAAAGAAAGATGCTCTATGCCCTGACTCATCAAATATTCTTGTAGTATAGACTTGCTGTCAGCCGGTCCATAGCGTCTGCCAGGTACTTGTCCAAATCACTCAGCTAGGTACTGGGTTTTGGGGTGGGGGTGGATAGAATGAAGCTGCTCTTCAGGACACAGGAAGAATATCCAGGAAAAGCAAACAGTGATGAGAACAGAGACCTTCAGATATATATTCACATACACGTGCGGTGTCCTCCAAAAGGGTCCTGTATAGCTAATGAATACAGCAGGGAGGGGAATGCGCTGCATGTGATTTTTGTGTCTTTTGAACTCTGAAATATGGGGCTGTGTTGCTTTTTCAAAATGTTCAAGCCAGCATGGCGGCACATCCCAGCACTCGGGAAGCTGAGGCAGGAGGACAGTTGCGAGTTTGAGACCTGCCTGGGCTACGAAGTGAGGTCAAGGCCAGCCTGAACTGCATAGTGAAACCCTGTCTCAAAAAGGCAAAAAAAAAATTTCCAGAGTTTTACGATTTTTTTTAAGTTCCTATCTACTAGGAAATTTAGGGATTTCCTAAAATTCACTGTTCTGCTGTCCTTGTTGGTGGCAAGTTAGTGAGCTCCCACATGGGAGTGATGTTGTAGACAGCGTTTCTCTCTGTGGGACATTTACTACAGGAAGGTCGATGACAGCAGAGGCCAATGTCTCACTGCAGACAGCGAGGGTGGAGGCTGCCTCGTCATGACCCTGGCAAGACTCAGC
The DNA here is from genome assembly GCA_004027595.1 of Dinomys branickii. Taxonomy (NCBI): domain Eukaryota; kingdom Metazoa; phylum Chordata; class Mammalia; order Rodentia; family Dinomyidae; genus Dinomys; species Dinomys branickii. The sequence goes on along the minus strand of PVLD010008887.1, from coordinate 13,475 downwards.
GAGGAAACATGCCAGTCCCAATCAAAAGTCATTCCAGATGCCAGTCAGGTGCAAGTTCTAACCCAGGACGGATGGCCTAATAAATACTGATGTTACGACGACAGAGAAGCAGGAAGGAGCCTGCCCAACCTGAGAAAATGAGAACTTTGCTTTTGGGAACAGAAACGTACTCACAGGATTCTCAATCCATTTAGCCAGCAATGATTCAGAGCTGATATGCCACACACTGGGGATACAAGAATCTTAACCAGCCTCTGCCTTCAAGAAAGTGCAGGCCGGGTGTGGTGGGGGCACACCTGTAATCCCAGCATTTGAGAGGTCAAGGCAGGAGGATCACTGTGAGTTTGAGGCCAGCTTGGCTACATAGTGAGTTCAAGGCCAGCCTGAACTATATAGTGAGACCCTGCCAAAAAAGAAACAGAGAGAGAGAGAAAGAGAAGGAAGGAAAAGAGAAAAGGAAAGGAAGGAAGGAAGGAAGGAAGGAAGGAAGGAAGGAAGAAAGAAAGAAAGAAAGAAAGAAAGAAAGAAAGAAAGAAAGAAAGAAAGAAAGAAAAAGAAAGAGAAAGAAAAAAGAAAGAAGCCAGGCACGGTGGTGCATGGCTGTAATCCCAGCACTTGGGAGGCTGAGGCGGGAGGATCCTTGTGAGTTTGAGATCAGCCTAAGATACAAAGTGAGCTCAAGGCCAGCCTAAACTGCATAGTGAGACCCTGTCTCAGAAAGCAAAAAAAAAAGAAAGAAAGAAAGAAAGAAAAGAAGGGAAAAGGAAGGGCATAGAAACTGTGTATGGTGGTACATGCCTGTCCCAGCACTCAGGAGGCTGAAGCAGGAGGATCACAGTGAGTTCAAGGCCATCTTGGGCTACATAATGAGTTCAAGGCCAACCTGAATTACAGAATGAGGCCCTGTAAAACAAACAAACAAAAAGTGCACAGTTTAGAGGCATAAAGAAACAGGAAGCCAATCAACCCTTGCAAAATGTAAAAATGGTAAATCGGTGTTAGCTGAGCAGTGAGAGTGGAGGCCCTATCTGAGAACTGAAAATCAGGGAACTTGTTCTGCCTGAGAGAGGTCTCCAAAGGTTTTCCAAAGGAAGGAAATTTTTTAACTGGTACTGATGGTCCTATTAAAATGGAAGACAAAGCACCCAGTGGTAGGGTGCTTGCTGGGTTCAGCCCCAGCACTAGGGCAGAGACAAAAACAGCAATGAAATCAGTGGCAAGTCTCACTAGATGTACCCTGGTCAGCCCTTGTGTTTTCTTACCATCCTGCAGCCTGGCTCCTTAACTGAGCCTCAAGCCACGTGCAGATGACTCCAGGTTGCTGGCCATACAGGGCTACCAAATTCACCTTTGCTGTTTTCTAATTTACTTCCTATTTTTATCTTTCCCATTGCCCTGCAAAAGTCAATCGTGGGTGATTTTAATGGTGCTGAATACTGGTTAGGGTCTGAGTGAGGAGACCTTCTGGTCTTATGGAAATCGAAGCTGGCAGCCTACAGAGGAGTGAAGGTTATGTCCCTCTTTAGCAGGGAGTTAGGACGAAGGCATAGGGGTCACAGGTGACCACACAAGCTGCCTCCTGAGGGTGGCCAAACCATTTTTCTCCTGGAAGACCTACAGGGACAGGAAGGACCCTACTGCAGATTTAGGATTAAATATTCTTTCCTCCATTACTTACTACTGAGAGGCCCTAGGAAAGAGTTTCCGTCGTCTGTCCGCCTTCCTCATACAATACCGAATTCACAATGTCTTGTGTGTGCCAGACTTGGTGCGCCACTCAGAAAACAAAGTCCTCCCCATGGGGTGGCTTCGAGGAGGCGCTGACTCCAAGTGAGCCCAAGTGCTATGTAAACCAAGAGGCATACAGATGCTAATCACCATTATTATCATGGATCCTGATGTCTGAGCTGCCCAATGAGCTGATTTTGCCTAACCTTGCCTAGGAAATGAATTTTTGAGAGGAGATAATTGTCTGAGTGATAGGTTAATGGAGAGGGAAGCCACTTCTCCCGGTGGCTGGGATTTTGTTTGTGCGATTTTGACAAGGACCAGTTGGAACTCTGTCAAAACGTTGAGGCCAGCGTTTGAGTTTAAAAGCAAATACGTCTGGGAAGTCTTTTCTCCGGTCAGAATGAGAGAAGGATAAGTGCGAAAACAATCAAAGTGGTTTTCGTTCTTTTCTAGTGTTACTATGAGTCATAAATATTTTCCTGTGTCCCAGAAATAACTCCGCTAGTAATGATGACAAACAGGAGCGAGGACGAGGGCAGGGGCTCTGCCTCAGGAGCCTCATTGTCCCCTTGTGTTCTGATCCCTTCTTGCTTCTGAAGTGGGCAGGGTGGAGGGATACAACGGTACCTCACATTGCTACAAGTTGCCAGAGGCGAGAGGAAGGTTAGAAGTGTAGTGAAATGAGGTTTGAACTGGGTGCAACTGTAAAGATTACATAGCCCAAGACTCCCCACCGCCTGTCCAAACACCAGACCCACTACCTATGGTCAAGTTCCTAAAATGGCATGTGTTTTTGCAAAAGTCAGGTTGTTTGGTACTTTTACTTTGCTTTTGATATTTTACTGATTTTTGAATAAGCGACGTATATACAGTGGTGCACAGTGCAAAGACTGTAGGAGGACAAGAGAAAGAGGAGGCTTTCTGGGACCCAAGCGCCCACTTCTCTCTCAGAGGCAGCCACCAGTCCAGTGGAAGATGCACAAGAGCTTCAAGGTAAAGTGCTGGCCGGAGCAAAGCCACCCACCCACATAGCACCTCAGAGGTGCCCTCAACTCCCTAACAGGTTCCCTTGCTCCCAGAACCTGCTTTTGCAGAGGTCAGAGCCAGTGGCCAAGCACAGCAACCTCTCCCTCACCCTCACCCTCACTCAAGCAGCCCCCAGTCCTGTCGGTTTTGCCTTCAAGGGCCGCTCAAGCCTTTAATCCTGGAGACTGAAGGGGGGGGAGGTGTCTCAAGTTTAAGTCCAGTCTGGGCAACTTAGTGATTTAATGAGACCCTGTTTCGAAAATAAAAATGGGCTGGGGCTGTAGTTCAGTGCAAAGATCCTGAGTTAAGTCTTCAGTACTAGAGAGAGATCCAGACAGAGAAAGAGAGATCCAGCAAGAGAGATGCAGACAGACAGACACAGAGAGACCTCTGAAGCTATCCCGCTTTGCTCCAGGCATACCTAGCACATTGCCAGTGGGGCACCAGTCCCCAGCCCCCTGTCGGCTTCCTGTTCCTCTCCTCACTTCCTCTCTTGCCTGCTCTTGCGAAGGGCAGGGCCAGCACTGATCTCATTGCACTACCATCCAAGGCAGGCTCCCTTCCTTGAACTACAAGGCCAAGTGGCTCTGGGCACCTTCCTAGTGACCTCAGTACGCCTCTTTCCTCCTTCCCGGGGTCTGGGCACAAGCTGTGTCTCGGTCTCTCTTCTCTCCTACCGCTCCCCCAGCCAGTCTCCAATCTTTGATATTAGGTCGCTTCCCCTGCACTGTTCACCTTCTGAGTGTTAGCACGCTTGACTTTTGAACCATTCACAGCACTTGAAATTTTACATCTAATTCTGATGCCTTGAACATCTCTCCTTCTGCACCCTCAACTGTAAACTCCATGAGGCCAGAGACTGTTGTACAAGGGACACCTTCTCTGTGACACATGGTGTCACACTCAACAAGTTCGTGCTAATACCCTTCCTAGTTGGGGGGATTGACGCCCTCTATCTTTTATGAAATGGTGGTGATCATCGATGGTGTTGATTTTCAGACCTATTCAGCAAAATTAAATGTTGGCAGTGAATTGAGGCATCCCTCAAATCAAAATTAAGAAATTGAAGAGGTACCTAAAACCCAAGAATGAACGAAGGAGCAGCAGTGCATGTCTATAGTACTGACACCTGTAAGGTTGAGGCAGGAGGATCACAAGTTCAAGGCCAGGCAGAGCAACTTAGCGAGATTCTGTCTCAACATACAAAAAAATTATAAGGACTGGGGATATAGCTCAGGCTAAAGGCCCTGAATTCAATCCTCAGTACTAAATAAATGAAAAAATAAATCCCAAGGATAGAATCTCAGAACCAAGAGAGACCTTGGAGGAGAATAAATATCACTGATAAAAAAGATGTTCAACAAATTGAGGGGACTTAATTCAAATTATCCTAATTTTTCCTTTATTCGGTTCTCCTCCTAGCCTTGGTCCCTTTGCCCATTCCTACCACATCAGAAGGGGCCACACACCAGCTTGGAGAAGTCTCAGGATTGCATCTTTCTCCATCTTCACAGAGCTCCAGATGAGGGCAGCCTCCTTCTCGTCCCCAACTCGCCTGCCCCTCTACCCACATGTTGGTTCACCTTGGAATGCACAGTTGTCCTAAATGACTCAGAGATGACACACAACCCAGCAAACGTGGGGAAAGAGGGAAGAGAAAGACAGCCCGGCTTTTGCAGGTGAGCTGACCTGTGGGCCCAAAGTAGGTGCTTTGCAAGGGAGAGAGGACTAGTCACTCTGGCTGTCTCCTGGAGCCACAGTCCACAGGAGCACGTGTGTCCTCTGTCCATCACAGAGTCCTGTCACCTGGTGCTGGCGGCCTGTGAGCCAGGTGAGAGGGGATTGTATTGCAATTTTCCTGTAGCTCAGCCTTATGAGGATCTGGGACTTGTCCGACAGTTCTATGGACTCGGTCTTTTGTTCCAGGAACTATTAATTAATTAATTTATTTATTTATTTATTTTTCCAGGAACTATTTATTGAGACCCACTGTGTGCCAAGCATTGGTCCCAACACATGGCCCCTCCCTTTGGGAGTTTGCATTCTGAGAGGGAGGGAGGCAGATAGTAAACAAATACATTTTTAAAAAAACATAATTTCAGCAAGGCATATTGATTCATGCTTAGAATCTCAGCACTCTGTGAAGGTAAGGCAGATTGATCACAAGTTCAAGCCCTGCCTGGGCAGTGTAGTGACTTAGCATGACCCTGTCTCAAAATAAAAAACACGAGAAGTTTTGAGTGGGGTTTAGCTGAGTGTAAAGGTCCTAGCTTTAGCACCCCATACCCATGCACACACATACACACACGTTTTTTCAGCCAGGTACGATGGTGCATGTCTATAATCCCAGCACACAGGAGATTGAGGGAGGAGAATCACAAGTTTGAGTCCAGCCTAGGATACATATGAGTTCAAGTCTAGCCTATACTATATATAGTAAGACCACGTCTCAAAAAATAAAATAAGAAAAAGAATAATAAAATAAAATAAGTTAGCGATGATGAGGAGGAGGAGGAAGAGCTGAGGGTGTACTCAACAGCAGAGCCTCTTTGGGTTTGAGCCCGCATCCTGAGAAAACAGTAAACGCAAAAACAACAGTAAAGGGGCAGCACAGCACCTACCTTGCAAGTGCAAGATCCTGAGTTCGATTCGAGGTACCAAGACCGAAAACAACAGTAACAACAATATACCATAATTACAGATGGTTGCAAGTGCTTTAAAAAAAGCTGAATGAAGCACTCAGGGTGGCAAGGGGTGTGGTGAGGAAAACAGCCCTGTCAAATCTGGGATCAAGGAAGCCTTGTCTGTGGAGAACAAAGTCCAGGTAAGATCTTCCAGGAAAGCAAGACAGGACCAGCCAGAGACTGGTGAGCTGGCAAGTTAGAGGTTAGAGGAATAGCTGGCAGGCCAGGTGGCAGGTGTGGCCTGCACAGAGCAGTTGGAGGGTGGAAGATAGAGCCACAGTGGGGCTGGGGTACGCAGAGGCCCCCAGCTGGTATAGTGTTAAGTGGAATATGCCAGTAAACCCAAAACAACTGGGCTATTGAGGTACACACGAAGCACCCCAGTGCTGGAATTACAGGCGTTCACCCCCACACCCAGCTGAAACATACACATTTAACAAATTGTGTCTGTACTAAACATGTATAGGTTTCTATTCCTGCTGTTATCCCCTAAACAGTAACAACCTCTCACATAATATTTATATTATCTTAGGCATTATAAGTAATATGGAGATGACATAAAGTACATAGGAAAGTGGGTTATATGCAAATACCGCACCACTTTCTAGAAGGACTTTGAGTGTGTGTTGGGGGGATTCAAGAGCCAGTCGCCTGCAGCTGCTGAAGAGTGACTGTCCTGCTTTCTTTCACACTCAAACCCTGAGATTGTCCGCTTACCCCAGATGGTGGACCAGGAAGCCCCCAGGTGTGGATTGGCTGCTGGATTCATTTGTGTAGTGAATCTGTTCCTGTTTCAAGGCTGCATGTGCAAATACAGTGCACGCTCATCCTTTCTTTTCTCTTTGAATGGAAGGAGCATAAGTAATTTTGATGATGGAGATGTTGAAGAAACTGACACTAATCTGAAATACAGCATTTGTTTAAAATGGCACAGGGGCTGGAGCTATAGCTCGCAGCACAGTACCTGCCTGGCAAGTGCAAGGTCCTGAGCTTGATACCAAAAATAAATAAATAAAATAAAACGGCACCAACACATACCTTTGGGAAAACCACCATTCGTTGTGGAGAGGCCCAGTAAAGTAGGGATGAACTCACTCACTTGTGAAAGTCCCAGGGCCTGAGGCCTGGGCTGGATTGTGGTTTTCCTAGAGAAGCCCACTTTCCTTGCATGTACTTTTACATCTAATATCTCCTCATATACAATGAGGAGGTGGTTGCAGGTGCCTGGTGGCACTGGACCTGCACTTCTCCCACCCACCTCTCCTCCTTGTGCACTGTACCTTGTACCTATTGGACAGCAGCCTTCAGATTAAGGGGTATCGGGACTCTGCCTCATCCTGCATTCCCAGCCCAGCACCCTCCTCCTCCTGGTGGGCTAAGGCTATACCGGCTTTGTCTTCTGGAAGCCTACATGGGCTCAGAACAGGGCAGAGGCCTCCAACAGTCTCCTCTGCACCCAGAACCCAGTCCATCTCCATGGGCTTCTGTGGGTTCTCTGTCAAGCCAGACACATTTAAGGGCACTCACTCCATGAGAAGTACGTCCCTCATGATTGCAAGGAAGGCAGGTACACTCATTCCCTTCCCACCTACCCATGAATCACACTGGCCTCTGACCCAGGCCAGCTACCTCCCAAAGTCCTCCATCAGCCTAAGAGAGATCTAAAAGCAGAGAAGGAGAAGAGTAATTTCCACCAAGCTAGAAAAATACAGGTCCCAGAATGCACTTTGCAAATGTGTGTTCCCTTCCTTCTCACCTCCTGACAGTGATTGGCTGGGGTCTCTGGAAAGGTGTTTTCTTCCAAGAGAACACAGTCCTTTACTGCAGGACTTTTCTGTCCTCTCTGCCTGTACACAGCCTCTCAGCTTAACACTCAGCCCATCATGGAATATTCTTGCCTTGACCAGCACATAAACCAATATGGCTACATTCTTTAATTAATATTTGTTGAGTGTCCCTATTAGGTGCCTGGCAAGTACAGTGTTGCTGTGAGACTGGAATACCTATTTCCCCTCCTCTCCAAGAGTGTGCATTCCCAGACAACTCAGGAAGGATGACACGCCAAGTAAAGGAATCATGTGCTCCAGCATTAGCAAAAGTCAGGAGTTTGCAAAAAGACAGAGGCAGCATGCAGGGGCAGGAGATAGGAGCCTGAGATGCAGGGTCACAGACCAGAGGCACAGCCTCCAGCAGGTAGCAGCTACCAGAGCCTGTGTCTACACAAATGTGACAGTAGCACCCAGCCCTCCTCCCAGGGTAGGGGTGTGGTAGAACCCAGTAAGACCATGTAAGTGATGCCCTTTGAAAGATTTAACAAGAATGACAGATGTTTTCTCCCAAATAAAATCTTTAGTGCCTTTCTTGATGGGTATTTGAAAGGATGTGATCCTGGGAAGTCGAAGTCTGGCAAGTACTCATGGTGACAAGAATTCAGATTCCAAGGCTCTGAGGCAACCTGTGGACAAGTGCCTTTGTCCTCTGAAAACACCACATAGGCTCATCTTCTATTACCTGTGCATGTGTACATATTCATCGCACACACACACATACACACACATGCACACAAATGCACATACACAAGGAAAGAGGGGAGTTCTTTTGGGAGTCCCTTTGTGATAACTTAGTGGTATATGTCTGCAAGTAAGTACAGCAACCCTTGTGTGAAAGTAATAAGACTGTGGTTGCTACAAACAGATTTAGCACACAAACTTCAGAACTTTAATTTCATATGTTGTTGGTAGACATGTAAATTAATGTGATGTTTCTGGACAGCAGTAAACAATTGGAATCAAGAGCCTTAAAAATGTTTCAAGCCAGCTTTAGTGGTGCAAACCTGCTGTCCCAGCCCTCTGGAGGCTGAGGTGGAAGATTGCTGCAAATTGGAGGCCAGTCTAGATTATATAGTTTGTTCAAGGTCAGCCAAAGCTACATAGTGAGACCCTGTTTCAAAAAAAAAAAAAAAGCCTTAAAAATGTTTCAGTGATGAAGCCCTAGATTTGATACTCCTATAATCTCACCTACCCAGAAGGATGAGGCAGAATTATCTCAGGCCTGAGACCAGGCTGAGTTATTTAGTGCTGGCCCACTTACTGAGACTGTCTCTAAACAAAAAATAAAAAGGACTGGAGATGTAACTGAGCGATACATTACTTGCCTAGCATGTACAAGGCCATGATTTCAATTCCAGTACTATCCCCAAAAGAAGGTTCTATGGATAAATAAAATATGGTATAATATATATATATATATATATATATATATATATATATATATAATATATAAGAATAGTAATCATCCTTGAAAACAAATTCTGAACCAGGCTGGAAGATGGATGTACCGTGGGGCCAGGTGTGGTAGAGCACGCCTATAATCCCAGCCCTTGGGAGGCCGAGGCAGGAGGATCACTGTGAGTTCAAAGCCAGCCTGGGCTACAAAGTGAGATCCTGTCTCAAAAAGAAAAAGAATGTAGGGCCAGGGAGATAGCTCAGTGGAACAGCACCTGTCTGGCAAAAGCAAGGTCCTGAGTTTGATTCCCAATACAAAAAAAAAAAAAGAAAAGAAAAGAAAAAGAAGATAGATATACCTTGAAGACATTATGCTAAGTGAAATAAACCAGTCACAAAGAACAAAAATTATGTCATTCCACTTATATAAGGTAGTCAAATTCATAAACAGAAAGTAGAGTTTACCAGGGCTGGGAGAGAGACGGGGAGGGAAGCAGGAGTTTTTTAGGGAACATGAACTTTCAATGGGAAAATGAAAAAGTTGTGGAAATGGATAATAGTGATGGCTGCACAACAATGTGGAAGTGCTTAATGTCACTGAGCTATGTACTTTAAAATGGGTAAAGTGGTAGACTTATGTTATTTGCATTTTAAGAGAATTTTTTTAAATGTTCCTAATCTCCAACCCAATAATCTATCTATCTAGAAATCAACTTTGTCCTCAACAAAGAAAACAAACTGCATTTAATGTTATTTTTAAAAAACTAGGAACAACCCCCTAAAAGGTAGTGAAATGAGTCAATACACCATAGAGTTATTTGTGCGATCACCATGTTGCTATCAAAAACCTTGCTTTGCAAAGACACACAATGCCATGGCAAACCACTACTGATAGCTGGGTGTGGCGGTGCACACCTGTAATCCCAGCACTCCGACAGGCTGAGGCAGGAGGATCACAAGTTAAAGCCCAACCTGGGCAATTTATCTACTTAAAAGAACCCTGTCTCAAAATTTTTATTTTTCATTTTCTTATTTTATCTTATTTATTTATTTGAGGTATTGGGGATTGAACTCAGAACCTTCTGCTTGCCAGGCAGGTGCTTATGCCACTAAGCTATATCCCCAGGCCCTGTCTCAAAATTTTTATTTATTTATTTATTTATTTTTTGTGATACTGGGGATACAAACTCAAGACCTTGCGCTTGCCAGGCAGGTGCTTATGCCACTGAGCTATATCCCCAGCTCCTCAAAACTTAAAAAGGGCCAGATATGTAGCCCAGTGTGAAGGCCCTGAGATCATCCCCTAGTATGGAAAAAAAAAGTGATAAACGTTCAAAAACATTTAACCAGAGTGATCTCAATTTTAGCCATATGTGTGTTAGTATCTCTGTAAGGAAAACAGATCATAAGGAAATAAACCAGCAATTATTTCTGGGTGGTAGAGATTATAGACACATATTTACATTCTTCATATGTATCCAAATGTTCTAAGATGAGCATGTATTAATTACTTTTATGTTAGAAAAAGTGATAAATCAATTTTAAAAGGCTGTAGAGCTCGCGGGAGCCTCCTGCTCCCAGCTGGATCTGGGTTTGTTCAGGAAGTGGTTAGCATCCTGCAGTGGTTCACAGCACATGCTTCCCATCAGCTTCTCGTGGGTGAGTCAGGTCTGGGGTGGACACTGTGAAGCACCTGGGGCACAGTGTGGACCCTCATGAGGAAACTGTGCGATTAGGGGACTGACCTAAAATGTACTACTTTGGTTTTTGTTGAGATTTTGGGTGTATACACAGCACTTGCTTAAAAATTACATGTCAGGACTACTAAAGAGATACAGGGTCAGTGTGTATTTTACATTTAAAGAGGATGTGGTTGACAAGGATGACTCATGTGGGGTTGGCTAAAACATCCAAAGCACAATTATCATTACATGTTAAATGGAGGCATTAGAAGTTGACCAATTGAAATGATAACATGTAATCAAAGAGTGCCTATTTTCAACAGCAAAAAAAGAAAAAAATACTTAAAACATTCCAAAATGCATGATCTACATGAAAAAAAAAAAACCCTTTGAAATAGTAAAGAAGAGTTGACTACTCTGTTCTTGAACAGGAAGACTCAGTACTGTAAAGATGCTAATCTTCCTCAAATTAACATATTTAATTGATCACAAAAGAAATATCCACAGGATTTAAGTAGGGGGTTGGTCAAACTCCTGGACTAAGCCTAAAGTTTAAATTAAAGGTAAATGCCAGGTAAAACTTGAAAAACAAGAGTCATGGGCCACTCTGAGGCCAACTAAATATTAAAAGACACTCTAAAGCTTTAGTAATTAAAATAGTTTCTAACTGACACATGCAGAAAGTTACAAGCAACAGAATAGAAAAGCCAGAAATAGGTTTAAGCATATAGGACTTTTCTCAAATGATCAACCTATGGCTTTAATTTCTCTCACTCTCTTTCTCTTTCCCTCTCTCATTCAATATTAGGGATTGAACTCAGGACCTCAGCACTGGGCTACATCCTGAGCACCTCACTCTTTATTATTTATTTTATTTCTAAGTTCCCAAGTCCCCATGCTGGCTCAAAATTGTGATCCTCCACCTCTGCCTCCTAGAGTGCTGGGATTACATGCATGTGCCACCATGCCTAGCTAGTCTTTCTTTCTTTCTTTCTTTCTTTCTTTCTTTCTTTCTTTCTTTCTTTCTTTCTTTCTTTCTTTCTTTCTTTCTCTCTCTCTTTCTCTCTCTCTTTCTCTCTCTCTCTCTCTCTCTCTCTTTCTTTCTTTCTTTCTTTCTCTCTTTCTTTCTTTCTCTCTTTCTTTCTCTCTCTCTCTCTCTTTCTTTCTTTCTTTCTTTCTTTCTTTCTTTCTTTCTTTCTTTCTTTCTTTCTTTCTTTTCTTCTTTCTCTTTCTGCTTTTCTTTCAGGGGTGAGATCGAACCCAGGGCCTCATGTGTGCTAGGAAAATGCTCTGCCACTGAGTTATATCTCCACTTCTTTTTTTGAATCCTTATTTTATTTTTGTTTTTTTATTTCACTGAGACAAGGGTCTCATGAAATTCCCAGGCAGGTCTCAAATTTACAATCCTCCTGTTTCAGCCTCTCCTGTGGCTGGGATTACAGGTGTGCACCATTACAACCAATTTGGCTTTCATGATTATATTTCCAAGATCTAATTTGTTAATTTCTGTACTTTCTTTTATTATTTTCTTCATTTTGGGGGGCTTAATTTTTTTCCTAACTAGACTAAAATATTCAGATTATTGTTTTTCAGCCTTTCTTCTTTTAAAGATTTAAATCTACCAGGGTTTGACAGTATCTCCCTTTGTATCCTGACACTCTAAGAGGCTAGGGCAAGAAAATCACAGATTCAAGCCCAGCTTCGGCAAATTAGTGACTTCACAAGACCATATCTCAAAGTAAAAAAATAAAAAAGGTTTGGAAATATAGCTGAGTGTGAGGGGCCTGTCTTCAATCCCTAGTACTAATAGAACAGGCAACCAGAAACTCACTCAGAAAGGACATCTAGAATTTGGAGGCAGATTTATTTACATAGACAGGCACGGATCAGGATCACTCACAAAATATCAGGCCCTGATCCCTGGTGGTCTAGGGCTTATATGACATAAGCAAGCAGGAAGTACAGAGACAGAGTGGCTTGTCAGTTGAGGGTTGGTTTATACAATGTGCATCATAGTAGCCAGCTATGCATCACAGTGACCAGCTATTTCTAAGAGACAGTAGCAGGGAACTAGAACAGGAACAATTACCAGGGCAACTAACAAACGGAAGTATAATGGCTGGGGGGAAGTGCATTTTCTGTAACATTTTCCCCCTCTTTTAGTTTTCCTGGCAAATTTTTGCTGGGTATGTTACATGTGATCTTTTGAGACAAGGCTTAACTAGAAGCAGTAACATTAGGGTTGTCAGTGGTGCTAGCCAAGGTCTCCAGACTGAAAGTTTTTTCACTGAGAGTTTGTGGTTTGTTTCCCTATTATAGGGTTTCCCCCTAAATTGACTCTGACAAGGGAATGAAGGAGTTAACCTGATCTAGGAGAGTATCCAATGTGCCTTGGACACTCAGGTGTTTGACTGATTATTCCAGTCTCTTGGGGCAAACATCCAGAGAGTTTAAGGCAAAAACTGCAGCTAGCAGGGAGGTGGGGGAGCAGTGACTGGGGTAAGCAGCCTGAAAAGTCACAAAAGTCAAGGGCAATAGGTATGGAACAATACTGCGAATTGTGTCCTCAGGCTTCAGCCATGCATGGACTGGTCAGCATCCAGAGTGACCAGAGCAGGGCTTTGAATGCATCATCTCGTCAGAGTGAGCTGTGTGGTCCAGGTAAATGTTTCAGCAATCTAAGGCCGGATTTCTGAAACTTGTAGAGGTAGTTAACATATACCTGGGTTATATGTGTGTGAACTGCAATTTGTTTTCTAACTTTTTTAGAGCTTTGTGGCCTGTCTGCTGTATGTAGTTTCTATTTAATCTAGTTTTTGAGTTGCCTCTGCTACAAATGCAGGTTCACTGTCACTGCCAGTGACCAAGGGTAGGCCTTGTCTAGGGATGAGTTTTTACAGCAAGACCCTACAAACTTTGATTGTCTTCTCAGTATGAGTAGGTAATGGGAGGTCGGGGCTGGTGACACAGATTCTGAAGCCCGAGCTGGCTGCAGGAGAATGGGTGCCAGCACAGTGGCTTGATCTTGCAGAACATACAGTAGGGGCAGGTCTGGTGCGTGGCTGGGGTTGATGTTTCAGTCATTGTGATCTCTGGAGGGGGCTTAGGTCTCTGGACCAGATTATTTT
>PVLD010008886.1:5523-80940 GCA_004027595.1 Dinomys branickii | reverse complement strand
CTGGACCGATCCCCGCTTCTTCCCCGCGGGGATCGTCCCCGGCTCCCAGCGTCTGGGACTTTCCCACGTCTCACCCCGGCAGCCTGGTCCGCCCTACCACATCTCCCCCGGCATCTCAGAGAAATACGCCCAGTTTAAACTTCCCAGCCGAGGTTCCGGCATTCACGCTCACCAAGTCTGTCTCGAGCTGGTGGTGTTTATTGAGGAGGTTCGCTCCCTTGCTGCTCACCCGGTCGCCATCTTCCCCGTATCCCAGCTCTTGCTCTTGTGTCTGGTTGCAGTTACTTTGGAACACTATTGTAGGCCAGGTGAGGCTTTGAGATAGTTTTGCTTTACAAATGGTCAAATATGAACCTTTAGGAGTTGGCTCCTGTTAATGACATTTGTGGGCCAGAACACTGACGTGGCTGTACAGAAATATGGTGAGGCGGGGTGAACCCCTCCCTCTATCTCAGTCATAGTTTTTTCACTTATTTTTACAAAAAAATTATGGCAAAATAGTAAAACAGAATCTCATTCACACAATAACAGGAGAACAACAAGAGTTAATACCTTGCATACTGTCATCTTCAAAGTAGTTACTCAGTGTACAAGACATGGGCATAAAAAGTTCTCCAATCAATATTGTTAATGCTGCTTAGGATTCAGGTAGTTGGTGGCATCTTGTGCTGTGCGCAGAGGACCAGGGTAGGGTATATCAGCTGTAAGCAAGAGATGTATCACTTGGGAAAACAGAGATTTTCCCACATAGTGTGAAAATGGACCTATTTTGCTGTAACAACAAAAAAGTCTTTAGTCAAAATGTTTATTTCTCATTCCTGCACTTAGGCTATTGTTTAAGGGGTATGTTTCAGGAGTTGAGAGGTCTGCTTATATTGTAAAGTATTCATCTTTACTTAAAATAAGCACAATATAACCACAGTGGTATGTGCTGCCAAAAGTGAGCAGCACATAAAGAATTTTAAGAGCAAAGTGAATAATGATAGCTGATTTTATCAAGCACTTACCAGGTCCAAGCTTGTGTTTTGTGCTTTACACACCTTCTTTCATTTAATCTGCACTAGGACTCTATAAGGAGAATGCAATTATTACCCATGACTTATTCACAAGGCAACCCAAGCTTTAAGAGATCAATTTAACAAAAGTTCATATAGTAGATAGAAATAACATCCATCTAAGATCAATTTATGCTTTACAACGTATCATCTTCCTAGACTCTGGAGCTGATGCAAGACCTCTGACCCTACTAACATTAATGTCATACGTGGCAGATTTTTTCTCTGAGGAGTGCTGAGGCTTAAAAATGATAGTACATATTTATGAAGCAGGGTTATTTAACTTTGTTCCACAGGATGTAACACTTTCTACTTGCATACTTACAAATTATGCATCCTAACAATTAAAATAATTTGAACAGCTACAAAATGACATGAAGTTCCATTTTTAAAAGCTACCTTTTCACAGCCTGAAAAAGCCTTTGGACCAGCTAGCTTTCATTCTGTTTCACCACCATCCCATCCAGCTTTTTCCTTTACCAGTTATTATTTAGACCTAGAAAGTCCTGAAAAACTCTCATATGCTCAGAGGTGGGGCTTGTGGAAGCTGATTGGAGGCAGGTCACAGGTTGTCACCTTGTGTGTCTTTTCCCTTCTCTCTCTGCTTCCAGTAGACTGTGACTGAATCTTCTAAAACTGACCTCCCCAAAACTGTGAACCAAAACAAACCTCTCCTCCTTTAAATTGTGGGCGTTGGATATTGTGTCCCAGAAATGGGACAGTGACGAGTACAGCCAGCCTGGAAGTACTTTTCTTCCCATGCCAGCTAGAGAGGCACAAGGGAGAGGAAGACAGACGAGGCCTCTGCTGTCAGCAGTTCTTAGTTCCTTCACATGAAAAGGAGCGGTACCGTCATATCCAGTCTCTTTGCATCGTACAGCGCTAAACAGCGAAAATACGTAAAGCACCAAAGAAATGTTTGTCGAGTATACAATTTATACTGACATTTGTGGCTTGCTATGCTTCACTTGTCTGCTTTTCCAGTTCCAGTGTTTCTTTTGAAGGCCGTGGGTTCTTCTTTCACATTTCTGCCATCTTCAATGTCTGGTAATTTCATTTTTCAATCTCAGTGCTGTCAGTTTGTCAGATGGTTGCCGTGAAAATGGAGGGAAGCGTGCAAGCCTGTGGGTCAGGCTCTGTGCAGGCACCACTGCTAACGCTCCTTTGACTTTTAAGCATTTGCTACTCAGCTGAAAAATTGGAAAACTGTTAAAGAAGCTGAACCTTCCTTATTGTTAAGTACTGACTCCGTCTGTGGCAAAGCATGTGTGTCTACTTGTATAACGACATTAAATTTTATTCTCAACAAATCTGCATCTTAGGGGCTGGGGGTATAGCTCAGTGGCATAAGCGCTTGCCTGGCAAGCACAAGGTCCTGAGTTCGATCCCTGGTACTGGAAAAAAAAAATTAACAACAGCAACAAATCTGCATCTATTGACCTTTCTGGCCCCAATGACTCTTCTCTGCCATAAAGTGAAGAGTGTGCTTTCTTGTTCTCATCCTGGAATATGACTAACAGAAATGCAGCTAGCGGACCCTACAGTGCAGCCTCTGCAGTCCACTTGATTGGCTCCTAGTTGGATTCACAAAAGAACTACAGTGAAGTTTATGTTGGCAGTATTAAATTGCTCTTTCAGAATTTAATGATTATTAAAAAGCCACTATCTTTGCCAAAGCTGTGTAAGGGGTTAAAATTATATTTAAAGCAAAGTATTGTGTCGATGTACTACAACTGTTTACTGAAGAAGCCTGTTCTTAGGAGGTTGGGCAAAATTACTTCAAGTCTTCATGAATAGTTGGTGTTGGCCTTGGTGCTACCAAGAGGGGCCTTAATATTTTTCTGGTTATAGTTTATTCCAAGCTTCAAATTATTTTTTTACTGCCAGGTGCCAACTCAGTTGAATATTAATCTAAGTCCTATTTATGCTTCTTTGATTTATGTGAAAAAAAATAATTGCACATTTTCAAAGGCACTTGCATGGAGAAATAAAATTTTTATATCTTAGCAACAACAAAAAGAATGATATTCTTGTCTTTGAAAGTACTATGGCTTCCCTCCTGAATTATTCCACCTTATTATACCTTTTAAAAATCTTTCCCCTATTGTTTAAGATTCTTTTTCATTCCACTGGATTCCTTCCTTTTCACTGTACAGTAAAACTTACCTTTCCAGCCGTAACTAGCTTTGACTTTCCTTTGATTGTTCCAAGTTTTCTCAACATGTTCTGCAAAGCAATTGATGGACTTTGCTTCCTTCTGTATAAGGACAGAGTAAAGGGGTTAAAGGGCCATTTTCCCTCTTCCAACACCACTACACACATGTGAATTATAAAGACAGCCAAGAAGCATGGCTGAAGAAACAACAACTCAAAATACTTTGAGGATCATTTCAGCTGAGTGGGAGCTACTTAACTTTGAAAAGTCACAGAGAGACTGGGAACTTGGAAAAATCAGGTAAGACCAACAAAAGACATGACACGGAGGCTGAAGATAGATCAGTCCGAAGTCTTTATGTAATATGATAAACTTCCTTCATACTTCCATGTAATAGCGCAGCACCTGAATATCTGTGCTCCAAGCAAAACCCCTGAAGATTCTTCATTAAGAAATTACCTCCTCTTCCCCCCCCGAAACCTACAGAACAGTCACATCCTGAAACTCTCCAATTTAGATTTTTAGAAGATAATTTTAAAAAAAGATAATTTATAGAAAACTGATGCCTGGTCCTACATCACATTTTCTGGGTGACAGAGCAAACACTACGTGTTCTTTAAAACGCTCTAGCTGATTCTAAATTATGCATAGAGGCCATGAGCAGCTACCCTAATATGAATCTTACTGTGTGACAAAGCCTACCTACTTCAGAAATAGAAATTGTCTTTGAGAAATGAAACAGCAGAAATTTGAGAAATGAAAAAGCAGAGAAAACTTGAATGTGAAGAATGCAAGAAAAGTAAACAATTATGAACAACAGAAAACAACTGGCTATGATACCCATAGAGATTCAAGAGGTTGGCACATTCAAACAGCAGAACATCATACATGAAAAATATACTGTCAGATAAAAAAACCATCAGATAAAATTAATAGGACAGATTGAAAAAGTTAACAACGTTTAATGAAAGAAATGAAAGATAATATGAAAAAGATTTTTCAAAAGGTACAACGAAATGGCAACTTGTGAACAATAAAAGACAAATATAGGTAAAGCAAAGAACCTTGGAGAAGTTTCCAACATCTGATTACGAGAAATTCCAGGAAAATAATGCGAAAGGAAGACACTGTCAAATAAATAATACAGAGAAGTATCTCAAATCTGTAAAGCACAAGGCTCCAGACTGAAAAGGTCCCTGAGTTTTCTGATCGATGTTAACAAGACTATTCTAGACATCTATGACAGAACTACCATAATCTTTATGATAAACAGAAGGTACTCAAATTTTCCAGAGAGGAAAAACAAGCAGGGAAAAAAATTATACACACACACACACACACACACACACACACACACACAAATGGCCCCAAAAGAAACACAAAGCAGAATAGCATCAAACTTTTCAGTGGAAGTGCTCAGGACAGCAGCATCAAAATCCTGCAAGAAAATGATTTGCAATCCAGAAAACCATCAGTGAAAAGTAGGACCAGAATAAGTACATTTTGATGCATATCATTAAAAATGATTTCTTTTCTATGTGTAATTATTTTTAGGGAGTTACTTAAGGATATATTTTATCAAAATGAAGTACACTGAGGAGGAATATGTGAGGGGTATTGTTTGTTTGTTTGTTTTTTTGTTTTTTGCAATGGACTAACTGAGAAAAGCAGTCAAAGGAAATTTCAGGATGAAACTCCTGGCATGAATATGGAAGATAAAAATCCAGACTGAAACAGAAGAATGAAGGGCTTCAGAAGATTTTGAGAGTTGGTGAATCCTTTTAAGGTTCATAATCTGAAAATCAGTACACATACTCAGAAATTATGATTGTATAACTACACATAAAAGAGTATAGTGCACTCAGAATTCAGCTAGCTATTTCCCTAGGACTACTGTAGAATATACAAAAAAAAAAAAATGAATGTAGGTTGCATTATGTTTTAACATCTTTTTACTCAGATAAGATATTTACATATCTTAGGAGGCAAAGAAATTCCATATCCAAATAAGCAATCAGTGTCAGAGAGGTTGTAGCTCTATATGCATTGAATGAAGAATTAGATAATATGTTTGATTTTAATACAGAGATGTGAGTGACTTAATACCAGGTTAATAATATCCCTTAGTTACTGTGGGTAGATCAGGTCTGCAGCCTCCCAAGTGAATATACAGTGGAGGCTAAATAAAAAGAGGCCAATGGGATGATGCCATGGCTCCAGGAGGATCAAAGCCTCTCACAGAATTCAAGATTCTCTCAGGGCTAAGACCAAGACCTCTTCTGGGTGGCCCATATTTTTTGGTAATCAGAAAAGGAGAAGAGTACTTAACAAGGGCAATGTTGCTCAAGGACTTCTCCAAGTAAAGTATTAAATTAATCCTTAATAAGTATTAAATTAATCTACCCGGGAGTGAGATGGCTGAGGCTCTAGTCTTCACCTAGTTGAGATCGGACCCAGGTGTCCTTGGCTGTGATCTTGTCTTACCCTTTGAATCTTCGAATCTTTCTGGTTTAATCCACCATTAGAGGTTTTAGTAGGGATTAGTGACTCACAGAGGTTCACTTACTATGAGTCCATTGCCCACTTCCAGACAAACAAGCCTAGGCACTGGTCAGGCTCACAAGTAACCAAGGGACGCCAAGTGGATAATATTAAATCTTGCTCAGAGCTGCTTTGTAGTGATCTCCATCAGTTTAGGTCTTCTGAGGTTAGAGATATGGTACAGTGCTTGAAATTAGTGTTCCCAACCAGAATCATGGGCATCACAGCCCAAATCTGACCATTTTTTTTAAGGAAGTAATCTTCAAACTTCCTTAAGATGATACAGCAATTTGTTTAGAGAGTAGCAAGAATATTTACTGTGAATATCTATTTCTCTGTGGCTCATGCCCTGGCAAAATGTTTGGCTCAAAGTAACCTCAATTAACCAAGAAGTTGTTGATTTAGAAGATAAGTACTTTTTTTTAACAATGGAAACAGAAATTATTTAGTACAGAGCTGCTTAACATAGTCTTACCTGAATAGTTTTCTTTTGTGGAAAAGCATTGGAAAAAAGTCAAGACTCAGAACAATTCACTTTTGTTTGCATTTAAGAATTTATGCAAATTTGGAATTTTATCTGTTTATTAAGGTGATACACTTGTGACATTAAGTTGTAATTCATAATCGAGTAATTCAATTCCATTGATTTTAACAATTAAGCCTTACAATTTTAGAATACTTAGGAAACTCAAGGTTCACCACATTTAGATTTGCTTAAAATTTAAAAAATTGCTTGATCGTTGAATTTTTGCTTTGGATTACATAATTGATGTTTGATGTTAAATTAATGAATGGAATATACTTAAAGGCTTAATTAACTAAATTTATAAATGGAACAAACATTCAAAGGTGATGTTAAAAAGATTTGATCAAATATGTTAGGTTTGCAAATGGAAGTTAAAATTTATAGGATTAACTTAAAAGCTTAAGGAACAACTAAGTTTATATATTTTAACATTACTTTCCCATTGTGTCTCAAATTTTAAAACTAAAATCAACCTCTGATAGTTTTTGCTGTGAAAGCAACAAAAAAGTCTTGAGGGCCCTGAAAAACTTACGATAGAGATAATTTTTCTCAAAAAGAAAGCAACAAACAAGGGTAAAGTTTAAAATAAATGATAAAAGGAAAAGAACTGTTTTCAGGCTTTATTTTTTGCATTTGAAAAAATGTATATAATCACAATAATGCAAACTTGCTTTGACGTTTGACTTTTAGAACAATGCACTGGCAGAAGAAAGAGGGCTACTCCTGTTTACAAAACAAAATACAAATGCTGGTCGTCTCACAGTACAATATTAAGTATAAGGAGGCCAAAATTTAGAAGGTGAAGTTGGAGTAGAGGTGTCTTCATTTTTTCTTTCTCGTTGTTGAGACAAAATACCCAATGCCCAAATGAAGGAAGGAAGGGTTTATTTAGCTTACAGTTCATGAAGGTTTCAGTCCATACTCGGCTGGCTGAGAGGCAGAGTGGCACGTGGCAGAGGGCAACAGTTCATGGCATCGGTATACAGCAAAGCAACAAGCACAAGAAGGGAGGAATGGCAGCCAGCAGCCTCTTTCCCTTGCATATACAAACTATCCGCCTTAGGGTGAGTATAGCTCTCACACCCATAACCCCAGCACTGGATCCTGGATCAGTCATAAACTCTAAAAATCACCCCATAACCGATGAGGATTTGGGCGGACATGCAGACACAAACCACAACAAGAGGAGAGCCAAAGAGAATAGGAAAGCTGAATATTTCTAAATGGCAAGTAAACAGTTGGTATCTATAGCTGACACAACAGGAATCCAGGTATATGCAAAGGATCTAAAGAGGAAGAAAAAGGAACGCATATAAAATGAGGAGGTAAGGGCAGAAGTGAGTGATTGTGAATTTACATACATCTTCCTTCACCATAGCAGGAAGTTAACAGAGAGTATCAAAAATTGAGAGCTGACACAGCAAAGAATTGATAAAAAAGAGCTCATAAAAATATTAATATGCATATTTGATAAAATATACATATTAATAAAATATTAATGCATATAGCATAAATATTAAACATAGCTTCATATGAATAATGAATATAACATGAATAATGCATGTAATTTAAAATATTGTCAATATGTGTTAATAAAATATTCATAGTAATAGCATTTAATAAATAAACGTTGATAAATAAGCAGCAGGGGCATTGAAACAAACATCTAGAAATTGAGTTTGCAGAAGGAAAGAGATGAGCTTGAGGAATGTTGCTTATAACCAGCATGTAGATTTACTACTTTGATAAATAAATATTAAAAATCAGCATTAAAAAAGAAATGTTTTCTAGTCATTTCCATATAAGATTCTTTTCATGTATTTTTCAACTTTTTGTCATAAAGGAGTATTGAATTATTCAGCTGTTTATGTATTTACATAAGCCTAAAAATATATACATTTGAGTGGACAAAACAAGAATAAAGCTGTTAATAACTTTTATTATGACACAAAAATGACTAGAAAATTGCTATTGTCACCCGTAGAGACAACAGGAACAAGCCACAACCTTGATGTCCACCAAGCCGAGAGGTTCCTTCTGGAGGAAGAGCAGAACAGGGAGCTGGGTGCAGGCAGCTCAGTGCAGCCAGGAGGCCAGGCAGCTCCCAGCAAGTGCTCTAGGAGAGGAGGTGGACCACAGACAGCGCAGCAGGGTGGGCTGCTGATACCCGCGTCAGGAAACTCCCCAACTGTCCCATGGTAGAGCCAAGGCTAGCAGACAGCTATTTCCTGATGGAGGAAAGAGATAACCCTGAACTGATTGGGGAAAAATCAGAATCAAATCAGTTCTTCTGTCATTCCTTAGGACAAGGAACTGAAATAGAGGTTAAATTGAGTTAAATAAAATTGCATTTTTGTGCTCCTGCTGGTGAGATTCACATATGCAAGGCTGGCTAATGAGCGGAAGAAACAATGTGATTCTAAAAATCTGCTCCTAGTCAAACACTGTTCTGGGAGGACCCAAGGGTGATTCGCTTCAAGGATTGTTAACACGGGTTGGTGAAAATGCAGTAGGAGGTGGACAGAGAAGTACAGTTATTGGGAATTTTAAGAAAGGTATTACAGGTTACTTACTACTGGGGGGATGGGGAAAAGATTGACTCAGTAGAAATCAGTTGTTCTTCATCTTAAAGAAAGGGTAAGATTTTTAAACTATTTTAGGTTTTATTATAACTGTGACATAAAGATAGAAACTCAGTTGATATGTTCTAATGGATCCCGTCATTGTAATAAAAAGAGAAAAATTAAAAATTTGAAATATTTATTTTCAATTGTACAACTTTATGGATACTGTGTGACAATTTGATACATGTGTACCGTGTATAATGCTCAAATTAGGATAGTTAACATTTCCATCTCAAACATTTAAAACATTTTTGATTGACATATAATAATTACACATGATTATTAGATAAATTCGATGTCTCTGTCTCTTTAGCTATGTCTATATACCTATAGTTTTCTATCTAGCTATGTATCTATCTATCTGTCTATCTGTACATAATGCACTGATCAAATGAGAGCAATTAATGTTTCTATCTCATCATCACTTTGTACTTAGAAACTTTGAGTACTTCTAGCTATTACTAAAATATACAATAGGTTATTGTGATATCACTTCACTGTGCTGTAGAACACTAGAATTTATTATTTATCTCTAACCATGTGTGAGTACCCATTACCCAACATCCCACCAGTCTTCTTCCCCTCAAGCATTCCCAAACTCTACTAGACACCCTTCTACATTCTGGTCAACAGAGAAATTAAAAATTCACTGCAACTAACTAGTGTTACTTATGTTATTAGTGTATGCTCCTTCCAAAGAAATTACTAAAGTGCTCTTTATTTTTTGAAAAGAAAAATCAGAAATATTTACACTACATATACTGGGAACTTTTTTCTATTTTAAAAGTAAAAGAATGAAAACATTATAACAAACAGACACAAAGTAGCACAAGAACAGTCCAATCAAAACGGAATAACAGCCAAGATGATAGGGAATTAACAATGGTTGTTGTATTACATATTGATCACTTCAAAGTATATGCTCAGGAAAACACATATAGGCAGACAAGATTGATCAAACAACTAATCATTAACTGCTCCTTACAATGAAGCGACATAAGTCGATAGTGCAACCATGTTAGCCATCCTGCAAACACATACATACATACATAGCTATCCCTTTCTTCCTTTTCTCCTTCCGCTCATCCTAGTTGCTCTTTACTTTTGAGCAGTTTCCTTTCATACCTCCTGATTTATATTGGGAACTTTTTCTTTCAGACAACACATTAATAAATCCTTTTAGCTTACACCTTATCTCAAACTTATAGTCCAAACATCAGTTGAGTTTTTTATTTTAAAGGATTCTTAAAATGAAATTCATGTTGTATGTTTCTGCTTGTATCTGCGATATAAATTTGTATCATTCGCACCTGAAGCAATAAGACAAGCTTCCTTTATTAAAAATAAATTTGTACTTATAGCAGTCTATTTTTTAAAGAGAAAAGAAAATTCCTATTTCACTTTTTTATGGGGAGGGTTGCTTTTATTACACTGTGGAGATGAACAAAGCTAGAATGCTAGCTTTATATTTCATTTGTTATACTGTCTTCCAGTTCACAAAACAGGAATAGGAAAGTTAATGGGTGCTGGAGAGTACAAATTTTTCAAAGTTTTCCTTGAGGCTGGTTCTTCCTAAAGTTCCTAGGTAATTTCCACTAATCTGTCTCTTAAGCAGAGTGATGGAAGGAAGTGCCTGGTAGTGTGTGCTCACAATCACCTCATTTGAGTGACAAATGGGCCACTAAAACACATGTGTGACTAGGACCACTCAGAGATGCAGTGTATAAATGACCCTCCAGAGCTCTCCTGTGGAATCAGGCATAAGACACAGTCTTTAGGACTTTCCTGAGTTTGCACTCTTGCATGGCTTCCAAAATTTAACATCAATCACTGCTAATATTTAAAGGGTGAATTTTGCAGAGATGCTTTAAATTCTCTTTTACCTCTTACTAACTGTCTTTGAGCTCTTGAACTGATGTCACTGTATCATAGTTTTTTTCATGTAATCGTTAACTGCAACCATTCAGTGAATATTTGCTGAATGCCTAGTACATGTCAGTTTCATGGACAAATTAATAACATAGTTTCCAGGAAGATAGTGACTGTTAGGGAAAAGTAGAGTGGAGTAGAGGGAATAGGTAACAGGTGAGGGCAGGGGTGAGTGTCACAGGTTTTATAAGGGTGATCTCTTTGGAAAGATGTCACTGCAGCATAAAGCAAAGCTAGAACAAAGGCCCTGAGGGCAAAGAGGCTGCTGTGTGGGAGGGACAGCAAGGAGACCAGGGATGGTCAGAGTGGAGTGGGGAAGGGAAATACTGTAGCACACGAAATCAGAGAGGGAACAGAAAGCCAGAGAACTCTGTATTTCGTTGTAGACACTTTAGCTGTTACTCTTTTGGGAAGTAGGTACCGTCATGGCTTTTGAAGAGAATAGTGACTTTCCCTGGTTTAGGATTTTAAAAAATATCTGTGCTGTGCTGTGATTAGAATGAGGATGTAGGGGAAGAGATATAGGGATTAAAAGTAGGATCTGCATTAAAAGTTGAGAGGATAAGTTGACTTAACATGAAGAAGTATTCACAAAACCTTAGATATTGTTGCTCCTTAATGGTATATTCAGTAGCAAATAGAGCAATTTTATTAAAAACTGCTCTACAGATCTGCATATTTATCATTGTTCCAGAAAAAAAAACCCTATTAATTAAGTTAGGGTTTGAAGAGCAGACAGCCCGGTCCTGGCACAAGTCTGTCTTCGTGGCGGGGGCTGGGGATATAGCTCAGTGGAATAAGCGCTTGCCTTGCAAGTGCAGGGTCCTGAGTTCAATCCCCAGTACCGCAAAAAAAAAAAAAAAAAAAAAAAAAAAACAAGTCTGTCTTGGTGGCACAAAATTGTTCACCACCTTTTGACAGCAGGTGTTTGTTTGTACTACTTTGAATTAGTGGAAAGAAAGTGTGACTTAAAATCTATGCGAAAAGGGAAATAGAAGGCCCAGCTTGGCCACATTTCGGTTGTTTCCAGGGGAGACATAGTTTGAATAAACCACTGATTTAGTTAGATCATAGTTAGAACAAAACAAATCACTTGGTAAAATCAGCATGGTACCCGCCAAAAGGAAAGCAAAGCAAAGCAAAACAAAACAAAACAAAACAGATTTGCGGATCAGTGGAACAGATTAGTAGATACAGACACAGCTACAAACACACTCAGCTACCTCATCTTTGACAAAAGTTCCAAACATGTTCACTGGAAGAAAGGTAGTTGCTTTACTAAACGGTGCTGGTAAAACTGGATTTCTATATGCTAGAGACTAAACTAGACTCATGTCTACCACCATGTACTAACCCAAAGTCAAGATAGATCAAAGATCTAAATATTAAAACATAATACTAAATCTACTGTAAGAGAAAGTAGGTGGAAATCTTGTAAACATAGGTGTAGGCAGAGAGTTCATGACCAAAACCCAAACCACACGGGAAGTACTTCAAAGAATCAGCAACAGGGATCTCCTGTCATTAAAAGTTTTGCAGGTCAAAAGAACCTGCCAACAGGGAGAAAGGAAAACCCACAGAGTAGGAAAAAATTTTAGCCAACTGTCCCTCAGACAAGGGACTTCTATGTACGACATGCAAATAATTGAATAAAAAATCAGGCCCCACAAATTCAAAGACTCAATTAAAAAAATGAGCATCTGAGATGAATACATACTTCTTGGAATGTAGAGATACTAATGGCAAATAAATCTATGAAAAAATGTTCAATGTCACTGGTCACTTCAGAGATAAAAATTAACACAACATTGACATTTCATCTCACTCCAAAAAAATGGCTATTATAAAAAAATCAACCAATAACAAACGCTGGTAGGGCTATAGGAAGAGAGGAATGGTTCTCCACTATTGGTAGAAGTGTGGACAGGTGCAAGCACTGTGGAAATCAGTGTGAAGATTCCTCAAAAAACTAGGATTCGAGGTCCCATTTGATCCAGCTATTCCCCTTCTGGGTATCTTCCCAGAAGAATTAAAAATATTGTACCAAAGCAATATATGTGCATTCATGTTTATAGTAGCACAATTTGTCATAGCTAGATCTTAGAAACAATCCCAGTGCCCATTAATTGAGGAACAGATAAAAAATATGTGGTCTTTCTATATCATGGAATATTATCCAGCCACAAAAAAGGACAAACTGTAGACTTTTACAAGTAAATGGATGCAACTAGAGGCCACGCTCATAAGTGAAATAAATCCAACTTGCATGTGTAAACATTGTGTTGTCTCCCTAGTGTAAAAAATGAAAGACTAAATAAGATAAAAATATACAATAGATATTATAAAAGGGAAAGAAACTGTTCAAAAGGGAAGAACATCTGGGATGATAGAAAGGAGAAAAGAAGGGAGGGAAAAGCAAAAAAAAAAAAAAAAAATATATATATATATATATGTAAAAGATACTTAAATAGTTATACTACAAATTTCTGTTAGTTCATTGAAAGGAATGGTTCATAGTTATTTGATCAATCTTTTTATGCTTATATCTTGTAATCTGAACAACTATCTTGAAGATAACAATATGCAGTATAATAACCATCATTAATTTCCTATTGCTTTGAAATTTTGTATCATTGTTTTTTATTTTTTTCTCTTAAAAATGAACCAAAAACAAAAAGAAAAACGAAATGACTTGGGACCAATGTAGAGGCCCCTCCTCCTTCTTAGGTTAAGTATTTCCTGCTCAGTTCTAAAGTCAGATTTTAAAAGTAGATGTGGGTGCTCAAAAGTAAAGAGCAACTGGGGTGAGTAAAAAGAGAAAGGAAAGAAAGGGACACTGATAAGGCGTTTGTTCGTGTGGCTGGAATTTTAGCACCAATGAACCTGCTCTGGCCTTAGACTTTAAGTCTCCAGGAAGCTCTGTAACAGTAGAAATAGTCTGAGGAATAAGACTATTGAAATTTATGTCTATAAAGTCTCACTAAAAATAAAAGGAAGGCATGAGATTTAAAATCAGTCTGAGAGGCAGTGTGGCTGAAAACCAGTGTGTGGGGGGTGTCATAACAACCTGGATGTTTGTAAAGTGTATTTTGGCTTTGCTTATTTATGATTTTTATGAGTTTCTCAGGTTTCCATTTTTTGTGAAACCCGACATTTAAAAACATAAAATCTCTAGACACAGAGAAAAGATTGTTGACATCAACATTCATGTGAATGATCTGCTTGAGACGGAATAAAAATGAGTCTTCTTTATGTATCTTTCAGCTTAAGAAGTGCTGTGTTCTAAAATTCTTTTTCTTTTTGCCCTTTCAATTCAAGAATAGTTTGTGAAATATTTATGAGGGAGGCCAATTATAATGGATGGCAGTGTACCCTACTAGGGTATCAATTTGTTATGTTTCTAGTGACACTGATTCCAATTAATGTCTCCGAGAGGTTCATCAGGTGTCTGCTATTTTCTGTCCTCTAAACACAAAGCCAAAATATATGGTTTCTCCATACCCTCTTAGGAACCAAAGTAAAAACATACGATTTTCTAAAAAATATATGCTATGTAACTAAGCTCGTTTCATTTGGCTCCATAGTTCCAATGCCTGGTAAGGAGAGAACTTTCAATAAATATCTGTTGGGTGAGTAGGTGGATTAATGAATAAAGGAATAAACGCTTGAGTGAGTAAATTCCCTGCTGACTGGCTCTTCTACCTCTATCTGACTAGATTGTTGGTTTAGAACACCGATTTGTATTCCCTGCCTATCACAGCGCTTTTCTGACATTTCCCCATCACTTCCATCTCATTTCTAAGTTATTTTGAATCCTGGGGCTCTTGTGAGGTGAGTGGTAGCTTCAGACTCTCTCGTACCCAATAGCCAAGGAGAAAAGCTGGATGCCTTTCCAGGATTCTCCAAGCAAGAGATTCGCCTTCATCACAGATGTGGATTATGTCTAAAAGTTTGTACAAGAATTAAGTCAGTGCAAAATAATTATTACTATATCAGATGTGTTTAAAACATAGAAATTCTTAGTCTGGGGAATATTTTTAAAGCTTCCAAATAATCTAGGATCCTCCTTCCTCCTTCTCTCCCACTTACTTTTTCTCTTCCTACCCTTCAACTTCAGAGTTCTTTGTCCACTTACGTACCAAAGTACAGCACTGATATTTTTTACTCAGCCAGATAGCTTTAATTTTAGAATGTGATTATTTTCCATGAAAATACGTGGCTAATGTCTCTCAATAATGGGATTTTTCTCAGATTTACTAAGCACTGTATGCCATTTCAGCAGCCCCATCTGCATTTTAATGTGATATGATATGTCATGCTATTAGAATCTTGTGCGTTTTTTCTTCCTGAGTTAAATGACTCACCAGCATTATGGGAGCACTTTTTTAGCACATCATTTTTCACACTCAGAAAATTCTTAACTCAATAGCCTTTTGGACATGGTCCTGCCAAACAGCATAAGACTGGTGAAGAATGATTTCATAATTTTTTCAGCATTTGTTTTTCCACATTATTTTACCTCATCCTCAATAGATTCCTAGTGGTAGAAAAGCAGGCTATGTGTCTTAATTCTTATTTTCCCCGAAATTTCTTTTCAAAGCCTTGCATTTTGCTCTTACACATTTTCTCTTCACTAGATTCCCTCTCCACAACATTGAATATCATGGTCACTGGATACAGAATAAAAGCTCACATCTGTAGATATAAATACAGCTTGTGGAGGAAAAAAATGGGTGAGGGGACCCAACTGCCTAGTTCTAGAGTGGATTTTGGGCAGAGCTAATGTATATGGGAGTCATCCTACGTGGTACAGCTTCAAGGCACTGACAAATCTATTTCCTCCCAGACTTAGTTTGTTCCATTAGACATTATGGGTTGGTACAATTCAATGGAATCACTACTGAGTGTTTCACGAATATAATATCAAGGTGGCTGTTTTCTCATATCTTCTAATCTAAAAGTAGAGGTTGATATGTTCCTCCATTTCAAGCGATCAGAAAAATGTTACAGTCAAGTGCTATGACAGGGATACTAGATGAAGAAGGTCCACCCAGGATGACCAGGGAAGGCCCCATGTTGTCCTCAGGAGTCTCCTTTCAGGGAGTTGGTGTAAATGCAGGGAAGTATTGGTGCAGGTAGTAGGGAAGGGCAGGGTGTTGTTGGAATAATAAGGGAGGGAATGAACCCTCATTTAGGGTGGCACTGCATGGAAAGGAACCAGAGAGGCTGAGGGCATGATGAGCGATGGGGTTGTAGAGCAGTGAAAGAAGAACACGACAGAGTGGTGAGAAGTAGGATGTGAAGGGGATTAGGGCGTCCTATTCTGCTGAGGTTATTTCTTCACAAGCTGTGTGGCTGAGAATTAAGGAGCTCCATAGCAAGCTGCGTATGCGGCGAGGAGTGAAATGTACCTCTTGCCTCTCTGTATAACCTAGGAAATTGTTTGAGTTGCTCCTTTGTCCATCTTGAAGCAAGCAGACCTCCATGAGCCCCGCCGTGCTGGAGGCATCTTCAGGGAAATTTAGGATTGTTTTTCAAGTCACAGGTGCTCTCACTCACTTTTGGAGTCGCTTTGTAAATATCTCCACTTTTGATTTTTGAATTTATTAATGATAACTGGACCAATGAGAAAGCATTTTCCTATAAAGCATATTCTACCTGACTTTTAAGTATAGCATCTGTAAAATTCAAGTGGATCTGCAAATGGATCTTGTCATGGGAAGCTAGTATTGCTTCTGTTAAGACAGGATGCCACTGGTTTGATCTTTCAGTCTGATGGAGTAGGATTGAGTATTGTATTTCAATAAGTTTGCAATATTCCATTTTAATATTGTAGTCTTTTGATCTGGTTAGTGTGCGTATATTTATACATAAATAACACCTAGACATTTCAGTTTTTCTGTTATTTCTGGTAGAATGTGATTTTTCTCCTTAGTATTTGAGTCACTGATTACAAAGATGTGCCAAAATTTATCTCCTATACTTAATAACACATGGGGGACACTTTCCACTAACATGGATTTCAGGAGAATGGGGACACGTGACAATATCATGGAATGTGTTAAATGACACCTTGTGAGATAATTTAAACCTATATTTAAACCATATGTTGAAAAGTGTGGAGGAGAGGAAATCACCTTGAGGAGGAGGGAGAACCATTTTTCTTTTTCAAAAGCGTGTGGGTTGATGTATTTTTATCTGTTTTTTAACAGTCTATGACAGTGTAGGCACGGTGAATGTTAATGAAAGAAATAATGCATCATGTATTCCTATGTGTTAGTGAAAAATGACAAGCTGAAGATTTATTTTGTGAAGTTAAGGATGTAAATAAATATGAAGGATGTGGGCTTACTACAGTAAGGTCTAGAAATTACACAAGAGCACATAGTAATTGCTTAAAATAACATTGTCAATATTTGTTGTTGCTAATGTTTCACGTCTACACTACATATATGCAATACATAGTGTTATGTGCTACAGAAGACATTTGTTATTTTTTCAGGACATTTAATATTTTGAGTATCATTTTTATATTTGGTAAATTCCAACTCAAATGAGCTGCTATGTCACATTATAGAGATATAATCCCTTTCTACCTCCAATTTTATTAGAGTGCAGGAATTTGCACCATTTAATTTAGGCTTTGCTGGTTGGGTGGCAGTGTTGAAAGAAACAAGTGTCACATAAATTCATTCTGGGTTCACATGACAAGTGATATTTCTTCCCCTACAGTTTCTGGACACTAGTAGCAGAATTTTTAGTGTTAATATCTAATGCCCAGTTGTGGGGATAGAAGTGGTACCTTCCTGTCAAACAGGCAGCATGATGTAGTGATTAAAGTTTCCAGGTGTTGTAGCTAAAATTCTAATTGGGGTTAGAATATATAGTTTTAGAGTGGCCACTAGGTCAGTGTCTGATCATCTCTATGCCCTGGTTTTATTAACTGCAAACATGAAATTGCAATAGCATTTTCTACCTAGCATCATGAAGACTAAATTAGTTAATATCTATAATATGCTTAGGATAGTGCCTGAGTCATGGAACACACTCTCCAACAGGAGAAAATTTCTCCAGGTAAGTAAATTTTAAGATATCAGTGAATGAGATAAGTGCACACTGCTGAGACTAGATTTCTATATACTAGTGTAGCTATAATGCCTAAACTGTGCACCAAGGTATCCTGAGCCACAGTGAAAGGGGGGTGTATTTTTTCCATGGGGAGGCGCAGTGATACTTGACAACTGTTAAATACTGTGAGACTACTAGCTAAAGGCAGTTCAAAGCATCACTAGTTTGTATTATATATTTTTGATGTTACAGCTTTGCAAAACTTTTTGTAAGTCACTATGATCAGTGCCAGAGCTCTGTAAAAAATGACATAGAATAAGAAGTGAGAGTGGTATTTTCTAATCCAATTCCAAGGTGTGAGAAATTACACATTACCCAGTAGATGCACAGAATGCATTAGTAAATTATTTTGTTTCCAAATATAATACAGAGATATTTTTAATAGTGTTTTTTTCCTAAACAGCTACTAGCTTGTTAGACCATAAATAAATTGTTTAAGCTTAACTAATTAATCAAAACAACTCTTAGTATTTCTTTTGGCCTAAGGGGACTACATAAAAATCACTGTGACATTAAGGACATTGTACATCAAACAAAGCTGAGAACTTTAGAGATACACATTTTTTTTTCAGCAAGAAGCTGAATCCTCAACTACTATGCTGATCTATAAAGTGGACACTAAAAGCCAAGTGGAAATATCAGTTTCCCTTTACAGAAATAAGAAATCAAAGCAGTATCACCCTGTAGGAAGAAATGCAGCAGTTGCCTCTGCCATTAAGGTTTTGAAAAATGGAGAGTTACTGACGTCCAAATATTTCCATTTATATTCCTTGTTTGTCTAGTCCTTAATGCTAGTGGGCCATGAAGAATGATGGTTTGAATTCAGAAAGAAATTTTGTCCATATCTGTGAGTTTCTGTAACATTCCCCCTGAGAACCATAATAAATAACACGTCTGACTAGATTTTTAGTTACACGCATAAATTCAGACAGAGATCCCCAGGAGGTGTGACTTGATGTTATAAATCATGAACCTATGGCAGGCATGCCACAGAAGACTGTTTGTGTGATAGAAAGCCCTAAAAGCATTGCTATCCCTGTAACGTAAGTTCTGTTTATTTTCCTTCCACACAGAGCTACTTTTGGGAAGGGAGAGTTTCCTGGTTATGTTGACTTGTTTGTTGTCATTTTGACACTATCATCAACATCACCCTTTTCTAACTTCAGGATTAAAAATTCACTCATGAGGATAATTCAGAAAAGATCTGGATGAGGATACGAAGGGAATAACGCTGTCCTCACTAGAGGATTGATAGGTGATGAAATGTTGCACCTGATCAGTTGCATTGGTTTCCTCAGACATTCCAGCTTCTACAGGGTGCTGCAAAATTCACAGCAATGAGGCCTTCACGGACATCTCCCCGGGCTCTGACATTCCAGTGCTTGTGAAGGTCACAGATCTCTTCCTAAGGTCTTACTCTGCGGTTCCTTTTTTGGTGGCCTAATGCAAGGGGCTTTACACTCCCTTACTATCTCTCTCTCTCAATGCCCGTACTCCAGGTTGAAGTGATTAGTTACTATTTCTTTTACCTAAATTCTTCCAGATCTTCATTTTCCTATCACCTTCTGCATTCCTGTAGCTGTAGTTCATATTTTAAAATTGTTATTTTAGCAATACTAATACTGGCTCTGCTTCACTGACAAAAATTTCAGGGAAATATGGAATTGGTTCTTTGATAGGAGTAGATATAAAGACAACAAGGACCCTCTTGTAGGGGATAAGTGAGGGTTTCAGAATCTGTGACAGGAAGTGGCCAAGGTGATACATAAATAGCACCATGAGCACCTCTGGTCACATTAAGAGAACACTGGGCTGGCAAGGTAGTTGGTGTAATACAGAATTATTGCAGGAAGAAAGAGCATAAGTTTGTGGGTGAATAGGTTATTTCTCAGTATGCCAGAGAACTCAGATAGAGAAAATAATGAAACCAGACCTTTATATTTAGAGGTTGGGGCTTAAGTAAAGAGCTAGATAGATTTCATCATGGCTTTGAAATAGATATCTGTCTTCTGTAGCATAGATTCTTAATCATGCAGATTGCTGAATTATACCACACATCTAATCTATAAACTTACAAGCTATTTCATTTAAAAGTTACTCTAGTAGTTGGGAAAGAGTGGTACCCCGAGATGGGGACTTCTGCGCATGCCTGTCTTTCAGATTCTGCTGAGCCTGTCTTTTCAGTACACACAATCCTCCTTCCCTTGTCTGAGGAAGTTAGCTTTCCCTTACTTGAAGAATTCAACTTGAACTTGAAAAATTCTCGTGAGGTTTGATAGGGCAATGCCATCTTCCTCTGTATCTTCCAGTTCCTAGAGCTATCACAGGCCTCAAATACAGAACTTCACCCGGGACAGGAGGCAGGCAAGCATCATAACCATCAACAGCTGGAAAGTTTTGCCATTTCATAGTCACATAAATGTGGGGAATATATTTGGAAGTGAATCCTGTGTTAGAACAAAGTGGAGAGAATTTTGTGTTCCATCACACTGACTTTCTTGATGTTATTATGCCAACTCATATGTCAAATCAATCAAGAGAGTGGTTCTAACAAATTTTTTGTTTGTATGACTGAATTCTGGACCCTAAGATTTTATACATTAAACAAAGATGAGATGCTAGAATATTCTTGGTGTTCTCTAGAGAAAGTATGCAAAAATTTTGGGAGATGAAAATCTGAAATGAATTTAGGATTCTGTACAAACTGCTTAGCTATTTGCTAAGTGGGTGTGGGGGCTGTAATTCAACAATGCATTCCATTCAAAAATACATTAGTACAGGGGAAATTAAGAACTCTGAAACAAGTCAGAGGCTGATGGAAGTCAGGCAATTAATGGAATATTGCCATAGGTCCATATCAGAGTGGGCCCCAAAGTCCACAAACCTATCTCATTTTTATTTCCTTAGACACAGAATGCAGAGTTGTTATAGACACATTCAACAGTTAGCAGAATGTCCTTCATGGTTTATTGAACTCTGGGTTAAGGGCTTTCACTGTAGAGAAGAACTAGAAATTCCTAAAATTGCCGCTCTAGCTTAATAACACTTAAACAAAACACTTTCCTACTTCTTGAAGGATTATACAAATAAGCGCTTACCAGCCATCTGCAAGTTGCAACTCTTGGATGAGTCCACCCTAGTTTTACTCATTTGACTTATTTGGCCTGTTGAGAAGGGAGACAGATGTCAGTACTGAGAGTAGATTATCATACATCTAGTTAGGTAATGACTCCCATTACAGCTGTTGCTCCACAGGTGATTTCCTGTGAAAAACCAACCCAGCACCTAGACCTTCCTTTTAATGTACTAACAGGAAAACCATGTATACTATTCAGTGGGGGCAATGGATTTGGATGATCTCAGGGAGACAGAGTTGCTGTCACTCACTGAAGGTGGAGAAAGAAAGAAGAGCCTATGCAGGTAACCTCAGACTCCATGCAGGAAATGCTAATAGAAGACTGCAGGGGTTTAATTTAGGCAGCATGTCACATACTCAGATCCCTTAACAATAACATTTTATGTTATCTCCTTAAGACTATAATAAGCTGTGTTGCTGGGTTAAGATAAAAATATGCAATGTGAATTATGAAAGTATCCTAAATACATAAATATAATAAATAGGTATCATAAATGGCTTTTTACATTGAAGAAAAATGGACTCAGGTGAGAAATATATGTACACAAGTAGTTTTGCTTTCTCTTTCCACTCTCTATTTATCCAGTATCACCACAGAGCATATGCTAGTGGTGATTTTTAAGCACATAAATTACACGTTATTCAAGATGGGATTATGAAGTGAAAGAGGAATGAACACTGTCCAGGGATTTCAGGCTTGGAGCTCTATGCAGTAATATTTCCCTGAAAGTTTTTGTAGTAAAGAGGAATGCATAGGAGATTGAGAAGCCAGGGAGTGACCGGACTGTAGTGGATATTTTCCATTCTTTTTTATCTTTTCCTTTCTTTAGCCATTTTAAGTTTGAAGGAATTTCTACTGAATGAACAGGGGTCTCACTACGGAAGTCAGAAACACATTTTTCCAGTTTTACTGTGGCTAAGTGGAAACTTGTGACCTAGGACACACTACTCTTGTCTTAGAAGCAGACTCTATGTAAGAGAGAGGCACCTGGAAAACCATTCTAGCTGAGTTGACAGACTGAATATTCGGTTTCCAGAGGCTTCAGTCGCAGCAGCCTGATGTTATCAATGCAAACCACCATGCTTATGCTCTCTGGGAATGCAGTGTGGTCTCTAAAACGCCATCTCCAGTAGTTTAAAATTTTTTTAAACATTTATTAGTCCATGTGAATAGTGCATGATATTTACATCCCTTTTGTGGAGCTAGACTCAGACACAATACAGTTTAATTCATTTCCTCATTCTCTTCCCTTCCCTGCAGAGGTGTGACCACAGTTCTATAGTCTGATCTGGTGTTCTGATTCTAGCTTTGGGGATCTAAGCTTGTTGTTCTGGTCTTTCTGTAGTTCATGTAGCTACATAAAAACAATGAAGAAATTCTTTTTACTTTTTCTTATTTATTTTTTAAAATTCTATTTTAAAGAGAAAAAATAGAACAAAATTTCATAACAGGATAATAGGGTAACAATGGCTAATACATTGCATATTGGCTATTCTTAAGCTAGTAGATTTAGGCAAGTTTTTTACAACAAAGAATCTCATTATTTGCTGTTTTTCATGTATCGCTCAAATTTATGCATAAGGTAGGGTTTATAATCCCCAATTCCATGATAAAATAGAAATTAAATAACTTGTACCAGATCACACCCTTATTAATAAGCTTAAGAATCTGAATTTACCTCCAGTTTCTCTAATATATTTATGAATTTTTACTTGTAATTGGATATAGAAATATTACATAGATGCATACAGTTGTTGACAGTAGCAAGAATGGCAATATTTAATAGTATTTAATGATTCTTGATTTAGTGTTCTAGTTTTTACCTATTCACCATCTATAATCTGTGAATCATGAAAGATAATTATGTTGGTTCTGTTTATATTTACTGTATTTTGTTCTCTGGAGCTTGAATTACACAAACTTCTCAAAGCCACTTGTGCAAATATTTAGTTGAGCAGCATCTTTGTGCCACTCAATTTTTTTACTGAGATTCCTTTTAGCTGTGTTTTATTTACTTCTGTCTTTTCTCTCAAATATAATTTTTCTTTTAGGCAACAAACTGTAACTTTGCAAGTGGACACATTTGGGAACGCAGCTGCCTTTCTATAGCAGAAGGCAACAGGGAAGTGTTTAAAAAATATGCTGAAACCAAACAGATTGATGAAACAAACCCACAGATGGGCTCACACTCAATTAGAAGCTGGTAACTTCATTCACAGCCAGCTGGTATATACCTAATTTCAAAGTTCAAAATTCTATCTTGAAGTTTTGGTGGTAATGATAGCCATTTATACAGTCACAACCAAGGTAGTGAATATATTCTTGGAAGAAAACACATATTATAATGAAGAAAATTGTTTTTATTCTCCTTCATTAATATTTATGTTTACATATCCAATATTGTGATAAACACTTCCAGTGCATAAATACATAGTGTGTATGGATATACAAAGGGTGGCTAAAATATAGGGTAGTTGAAACATATGGTGATTGTTTAAATTTTAAAAAATTTAAAGACTCTTTGCTTTGTACACAATGACCCTATCACTGTTGGTGCCTTCTGAAGCAGTTCTGGAAATTCTGTTTTCTGAATGGTTTTATGAGGGGTAATAAAAAAAGTACGGTGAGAGCTTCTGCTGAGTTCCACCCAACAAAAACGCAGACTTGTAGAAGCATTACTGTGCCTTCTCATTCATCTATCTATCCACCTTATTCGCTAGATTTGGCACTGTGTGACTTCTGGCTCTTACTCAAAGTCAAAATGACCACAGAAGGTAAATATTTTGAATTCATTCAGGGCATGGAGACAGACAACAGCACAACTAAAGACACTCAGGAGAAAGGACTTCCAGAACTGCTTCAGGTGACAAGAGCGATGTGGTAAGTGTGTCCCAAGGGAAGGGTGGTATTCTGAGGGCGATTAACGATATGTCTTTGAGTGTCATATATTTTTAAAAATTTAAACATTCACCATAGTTTTTGATCAGACTATACTGTTCTCTTTAAGGCCTAACATAGAAAAACTATTATTATTCACGTTAACAGCCATTCATATGATTATGTCAAGGTATTAACTATGCAAGTGATAAGAAAAAAAAAGACCAGGATGAAAGCGCATTTATCCATTCTACTAGGGTTGTTTGCTTTATCTTGACTGTGCTTGAGAAAACTTAAAAAGTTAAATTGCACCCCTATTTCACTCACTACTCAAATGCACTCCTAAAAATTTATAGAGGGCTACAGAGACTAGCTTCAGATTCATTATTCATTTGACCCTTATGTAAGCAAGGCACTGTATCAACCATCTACAGTACTAAGTCGGGCCGAATGACTCACTACGATCCTGATGGTAGGAATTTAGACCCAAGTTAGTGAGCAATGAAATATTCACTCAGAATGGTTTTTCACCTCTGATGTTTATTTTAGCACTGTGTTATTAAAGCAGGAAGGTAGAGCTGGCTAAGACTGACTGGGAAAGTAGGCGCCCTGCATTCCCAGGACACATGCGCAGAATAGTCCCCAAAGCCCTGAGTGTGGACTTCTCAAGAAAATGCCAGCAGGTTTTTGATAGGATGAGCGGGATGTGAAGGCCGTGGGGGTGTGGCAGGGGTGTATTAAAAAAGGACAGTTGTCACTAAGCACTCTTCAGATAGCCAGCTCTCACGCTGGAGGGTGTAGTTTTAAATTTTTCTCATTTTCATCCTTTTTCTATGCCTAAACTCACTGTAGAGCCTGTTTTTTTCCTACCTTTAATGAATGCGAAAGTTGGCCACCACTATGCTGATTTCAACCAATCTTTGTTCAAGATATAAAGAAACTAGAAATCATCTCTAGAAAGAGACTCCAGCCCCCAAAGTGTACCGTTATGATCCGTTTAAAAGCAGAGGCCAATTTCATGTACTTTCTGGCTCTGATCAAATTTCGCGGACCTGAACTCTGTGCCACCAACTGGTGCACTTTCAACTCTCTGAGACAACATAACTCCTGATGTTAACTGTTTCCTGAAGCCTGAGCAAAGTGAGTACTTTCTCTTGGAATTTCCGTGATCATCCCAGGTGGATGCCTCATGATTTATATTTTTATGAGTGCAAAGGTCTTGTATTCAATTCCTCCACCAAACAAAAAATGAGAAAGCTCTTTTAAGGGCAGAGTGTTACTGCTTATTGCACAATATGCAGGTGGGGAGGAGGAGAAATGGAACCGAACTAAATGTACAGGAGAGAGAGGGGCATTCCTTTTTTTTTTTTTTTTTTTTTTTTGCGGTACTGGGGATCGAACTCAGGACCCTGCACTTGCTAGGCAAGCACTTATTCCCCTGAGCTATATCCCCAGCCCTAGAGAGGGGCATTCAATAGTGTATCTGATTACTTTGTAAGGTACGTAGTTCTCCTTTAATCATGTAATCTAATTTCAAGAACCCATTCATGTGTTCACTCCCCCCACCTTCACCCAAGAAGCGTTTCGCACGAGGTACAGGATAACAGCATATGGAAGGAGCAGACATGATCAATGTCAGAGGGCAACCGTAGAAGCAAAGTGCTTATATATGAAGCCATTTTATGTTTTGCTCTTTTTTGTGGTACTAGGGATTGAACTCAGGACCTTGTGCATGCTAGGCAGGCACTCTACTGCTGAGCTACACCCCCAGCCCTTATGAAGCCATTTTAAATATATCACCAGTTATGGAAACCATTGATAATGGTAACTATGCAATAAGAATTTAGGATTGTGAAAGTGTTAAACAGTCGAGGAAACTGGGACTTAAAGAGATCAGGTAAGTATTTCCAGGTCAAACACAGAGCTGGCGAGTGGTGAAGGTAGGCTTCTAGCCTTCACAGCAACTGTACAACCCATGCCTCTGTCTTTTTTGCCCTGTGGAATGTCCAGTGGACTACTGTAAACAACTGACTACTATAAATGACTGTTAGCAATAGGAGAAAATTGGTCATTTTACAAATGGCAAATAAATATATGAGAAAATGTTCTACATCTTTAGTCATTCAAGAAATGCAAATAAAAACAACATTGAGATTTCATCTCACCCCAGTTAAGATTGGCCAGCATTAAGAAATCATCCAATAACAAATGGTGGCAAGGCTTTGGAGAAATAGGAACTCTTCTGCCCTGCTGGTGGGAATGCAGACTGGTGAAACCACTGTGGAGATAGGTTTAGAAATTCCTTAACAAACTAGGTCTAGAGGTCCCATTCAACCCAGCTATTCCCCTTCTGGTTATTTTCCCAGAAGATCTGAAATCATCATATCACCGTGATATATGTGCACCCATGTTTATAGCAGCGCAATTTATAATAGCTAAATCATGGAAGCAACCCAAATGTCCACCCACAGAGGCCTGGATAATAAAACTGTGGCATTTTTACATAATGGAATACTACTCAGCTATAAAGAAAGACAAACTTAAGGCTTTTATAGGCAAATGGTCATAATTAGAGACCATACTCATAAGTGAAATAAATCAGATGTGCATGTGCAAACAGTGTATTGTAAGAACCTGAAAGTGGGAATATAAATTAGGAAGTATGAAAGGAAACTGCTCAAAAATAAAGAGCAACTGGGATGAGGGGAAGAAGAAAAGGAAGAAATGGATAGCTATGTATGTGTGTATTTATATGCAGGATGGCTAACATGATTGCACTATTGTCTCATGACACTTTATTGTAAGGAACAGTCAATGATTAGTTGTTTGATCAATCTTGTATGTCTATATGCGTTATCCTGAACATACACTTTGAGGTTATCAATATGTAATACAACAACCATTGTTAATTCCCTGTCATCTTATCTGTAATTCAGTTTTCATACTGTTCTTGTGCTACTTTGTGTCTGTTTGCTAATGTTTTCATTCTTTTACTTTTAAAATAAAAGAAAAAGAAAATTGGTCATTTAAGTGATTCATGCTTGCCCCACCCCCACATTCTTGCCAGGTGCTCTGTGATGACGTGTTTTTGCACTGAGTAAATGTCTAACTGGATACAATTGAGCCACCATGGAGGTGAGAGAACACAGTGGTCCTTGGGATGGCAGTTTAATGCTCAAAAGCAAAGTCCTAACTTGAGTATGATGCATAGGATCATCTGTCAGCCCAGATTCTACTTAAACAAGCAGAGAGGAGGAAGACACTGATCAAATACTCTCAAGGTTTTCAGCGGATACGACCACAATGATGACAAACTATGCCCTCCTTGAGTAACATTTTAAGTCTTATACTACTAAAATCAGATTTATTAACTGTGAAAATATTTTAATGCATTGTTGAAACATGCAGTGCTGTCTTCATAAATTCCCATACGTAAGTGTAATGTTCATCTCTAGAAAACCACTAAAAGTGAATTACACTGTAACTCAGTTTCTCTGGTGTCATGGTTAATTTACAGGAGATTGGAATAGAAAGCACATTTTAGAGCAAGAGTTCTATATGTCAGAAGATCTAAAAACTCACATAGATTTGGTAAATTTCTGTTTTCTGCTTACTACTAGAAATATTTAAGCATAATACATTCCATAGCCAAAGAACTCTGTTTTTTCTTCCCAATAATTTGAAACAGAGGAGTTAAACATGCAAAATATGTCTAGAGGGAAAAGGAATGATATATTATTGCTGCTGAATTCATGAATCTATTAGGGAAACTCATTTTAATCTTTAGATTCAATATGTCCCTTTTATCAGGGATGAGACTTTTCTTTGTGTTTATGATAGAAAAATGACACCAGTTTAGGTTTGTATGTTGGAGGCCCTGTCATATTTCTTGGATTATCATGGTAGGCCATCAGTTGTGGCTAGGCAGAATAGGAAATTGTGCTGTGGATTGGGTTCTGTTAAGGTTATATATAGATTTTTCTAAAATGTTTATAAGAATATTTCTCTCGGGCTGGGGAT
Organism: Dinomys branickii; assembly: GCA_004027595.1. Classification (NCBI taxonomy): domain Eukaryota; kingdom Metazoa; phylum Chordata; class Mammalia; order Rodentia; family Dinomyidae; genus Dinomys; species Dinomys branickii. The sequence goes on along the minus strand of PVLD010008886.1, from coordinate 52,948 downwards.
ATAGCTCAGTGGAATAAGTGCTTGCCTGGCAAGCACAAGGTCCTGAGTTCGATCCCTAGTACCACAAAAAAAAAAAAAAAGATATATATATATATATATATTGCTCTTTTTTTTTTTTTACAGGATTATGGCTTTGATTTGTGTGTATGTCTATGAGCGCATACATGCATGCATGTGTGTGTGTGTGTGTGCGTGTGTGTGTGTGTGTGTGTGTGTTTGTATCTTTAACTTTTAAATGATATAAACAGTTTTACAGTCATGAATACCTTTTAGGACATTCTTGTTTTTAGAGTATTCATCACCTTGGAATTTAGTTTGCAGTCCTTAAGCTGAGCTAATCGTCTGAGGTCATGGAACTCTGAATTCTTTTGCATATGCAAGTGGATATTCTGAATTATGCTTAGAATAATGGTTCAAAAAAAGCAGTTAATTCAAGGTTTAAAAAATTAACATAATCTGCAATTTTAATGGTGCAAAGAAATTTAAAGGTCTCTTAGTTCAACACATTTATTTTTGCAGATGTGAAAACAAAGATTCAGAGAGCTATTTAGGTTTTGCTGAGGGTCACATAACCCTTCATGGCCGAGTTGGTTTCAGAACAGAGTAGATCTTTTGCCTCAGAATTCCGGCTTTTTCTTTGTTAAGCTATCATCTGTTAAGTCATAGTGAAATTTCAGAGTGAAATTTCAGAGCATAATGTGACTAACACTTGTGTATTCACCACACAGCTTTGTCAAATCTTACCATTTTATGGCTGTTTCTTTTATTTTTTAAATACATGGAACAGATCAAGGAAAATCTTTGTATACTCCTTTACGGATAGTACTCTGCCTTTTCAATTTACTACTTTTATGTCAAGATGCATAACAACTATCTAAATGTAAAATATGTGGCTTTGGTTTAATGTTTAGAATAGTATTGGAGTAGACTCAGACTGTATTCTTCTGAAGCCTATTTTTATTATATGCCATTATTTTCACGATTTTTAAAAATGTCACCATGCAGTTTGATTCATTTGTTTTATACCTTTCCATTTTGTGAACATATTGCATATTTACTCATTTTATCTGTTGATGGGTATTTAGATTTTTTAAGTTTCTATTACAAACCATACAATTAAACATTCCTTGTACATTTCTCCATGTGCACAAGTGCAAGGGTTTCTTAGCTGCTTCTTAGAAATTGTAATACTTAGACACTATAAATTACTGCTAAATCCTTCTGAAAGCATCAAACAATGACAACCCAACAGTCAAAATGTAGTTTATCCCCATAATTTTTGGAAATATTTCTCATTAATAATAAAGATTATGCATACATACAAATATAGCAAATTTACTTTATGCTACTTATTTCTGTGATAATATTGGGTAACAAACTATCCCAGAATTTGTGGGCAGTTATTTACTTTGTAGGTCAGCTGGCGCGGCCTTGCTTTAGGCTGCAGGTCTGGGGATCCAGGTGTGCTTTACGGGTCTCTTATTCTTCTTGTGCCAGTTGACCAGTTAGCAATACTTTTCTCACAACAAAGGCAAAATGAAAGAGCAGAAGTTCCGTTACTCAAGGACATTTCTAATCCCTATTTGTGACCCTTCTGCTTATGTTCCACCAGCCAAACCTAGGCAATTTCTTGAGTCCAATAATCATAAAGTGACAAACATATAACTCATATAACTACTACAGAGGAAGGAAGAATTGTTACCAATTATTTAATGTAGCAGCACATACAATAGGCCATCCTGGTTCCATTTTTTGTAACTTGCTGGTTTACAGTTTGCATTCAGAAGCAAAAGGAAATCCTAGTTTCAGGAGGGTTTTTGATGAAAGTAAGTCATTTGAGGTGTTAAAGATTCTAGACAGCAATTATGGATTCAAAATATACTCTCTACCTTCTTCTCAATGGACTTTCTCTGCTCAGAAACAGGTTGGTAACATGTTACTCAGGTCTGGCTGAAAATTTAAGAGCAATATCAGAGCTACATATTAGGCTCTTCTGTTTCACTCTCTCTGGACTCCAACCTGAAGTAATTAATTTATGCTACAATGCTTTCAGATAAATTTCTAACATTCCCTAAATTAGCCTTCTCTAATGTTTTCCAAGAAGAAATTGGTCTGATGTAAGTTGGTTCATCATAGCAAGAAGTAAAATTCCTTTTAATACATATTCTTATTCTTCACCATTCAATTTTATTGTCATTCTGGCTTACATTTTAATGTATGAAAATGTCACATCTTAAACATTATTGATCAATGAGAATGTCAATTTAATATATTTCTAAATAAATTCATTCCTGTTTTGAATGAAAGTATTTTCAGTATTTTCACCGTGAACAAATTTACCACCAGCACACTTTAAAACTATGGGACATTGCTATGGGATCTAGGTCTTCAGCTAGATTCTTTTGGTCTACAGTGTGTGGACTTCACACTCTACAAGTTCAAGATCTCTTACACTCTTCTGTATTTAACTGTTTTGGGTGAGTATTATAAAGTAATCCTGCAATTTTGTGTTCTGTGTTAAATCTATTCCCATGTAAACCCTGACTACAACACTTTTTATTCTCATTTTTTCTTTTCCCTTCCTTGTTTATCCCCTCTCCCCTCTCTAGTTACCCTTTTCTTTTGAGCATTTTCTTCATATTTCACAATATCTATTATACATTTTGTTTACACTTCCAGTTTCTCACACCAGAGAGATAATGTGATATTTACACATGTATATCCACTTTATTTCACTTATGAGTATAGTTTCAAGTTCTACTTAGCTATAAATGTTTCTAGTGTATCTGTCTTTGTGACTGAGTATTATTTCATTGTATTAAAAACACATCTTTTTATCCATTCATTTCTTGATGAGCATTTGAGCTATTTCCAATATTTAGCTATTACAAACTGTCTTTCCTTTCATTACTTTCCTGTCTATTGGCTTCTTTCTGTTGGTGTTCTTGGAACTGTGGTCTTTGTTTTCCCTTTCTAAAATATCCTTTAGGATATTTTATAGAACTGATTTGATTTTCATGAATTTCTTTAGTTGTTCTTTTCATGGAAGTATCTTATTTTGTGCTAACTTTGAAAAATAACTTTGCAGGGTACATCAACCTGAATTGTAGGTTGTTTTCTTTCAGGACCTGAAATACTTCACTCCAAGCCATCCTTGAGTTGAAAGTTTGTGTTCAGAAGTCTTCCATGAGTCTGATGGGTTTTCCTTTTAGGTGATTTATTTCATTTCTCTGACAGTTTTTAATATTTTATTCTTGCGCCGAATTTCTGGAATCATTATTATATGCCTTTGTGTAGATCTATTTTGTTCATGGCTAGTTGGAGTTTTATATGCTTCACTTATTTATATGTCAAATCCTTTTTCCATATTGGGTGAGTTTTCTGCCATTAGTTCTGTGAAGAGGATTTTTATGGTAGTTACAATTATACAGCTTTCATATGCACTCCAGTGATCTTATGTTGTTTTCTTTGCATCATTTTGCAGCCCTTGGGTTGATTTTTCATGGTCCCTTGCTATTTTTAATATATTTTTCTTCTTGTGATTGTTAACTGCAATACTGACTTCTGCATCTGATAGACTGTCCCTGCCTTTATTTTATCAACTGAGTATACTTTCAATGAAATTTTAATCTCCTAGATATATGTTTGAATCCACTGCAAGGATTCCATTTCTTTTCTGTGTTCAGTATTCATAATTTCTATCTTTCCCCTAAGCTCATCTCATTTTTAAAAATTTGTGTCTACTCTAGATTCACTGAGCAAGTCCTTAATTTTGAGGGTCATTTCTTTTTTTCAACCTGAGTGATTATTTTCTCTATGGCTTCATTCATTTTTGTTTTATTTTGCTTTGTTTTTAAACTTCTGCTGCTATCATTTCAGAAAATTTAGGTGAGCGGTTTATAATTTCCTCTACCCCATTGTCCCCTGGACTTGTCCTGGGACAGCTGGGTGTCTTTGGTTGCATTTTGCTTCTGCATCTTGTCATTTTCTATAATTTTGTTTTGTTTTCTGTGTTGATGTTGGTAAATCTCTTTTAGTAGATAGCTTTATCCTTAGTATTGAGGTTTCCCTAGTAAATATCTGATCTTCAGAGGTGTCTTCTAGGAGTGAGTGTTGCTAGTGCTTGGTTTCTGGGTCTGTCTCAAGATCCTACCTTACAAATTTGTTACGGATGTGATGCTGCTTTCTATTTGACTCAGCACCAAGTCCTTCAGTACTGGAGCATCGTGATGGCTATGACCCCGGACTATGCCAAATTGTCATCCAAGGGAGAACAACTGGTTACAAGAGCTATGACATCCTGGCTAAGGTAATAGGACAAGTAGTAATAGAACTAGCAAGGAAAGCCTAGAAAGTGACATACTGTGGTGGTGCCTATTATTTTGGTAACTTTAATCAATGGGCCAAGATCTAAAGTTATATAACAAATTCCAAAGTAAATCAGGACATTGTAGGCAAAAAATTTCCCCTTATTACAGTGACTTTACAAGAGCTGGGAAATTTAAGAGGGATAAGGAGCAAAACAGAGAGATAAATGAAGGGAATATAATAGAAGCAAGGCTGGGCACAAAGGATAATCACATAAGCTTTGGGAAACCAGGAGAGGGCAGGTGTGAAGGAATGCAGAAGAAACCAAAAGATTATTGAAGTGAAACAGAAAGACCAGAGACAATGCTCACACATGTGAAAATATAAAATCAATGGAGATAGTTGAGGAAAGAGAGAAAGAAGCTGGAAGAGAATAAAATCAATCTATAAATCTACTCCCTTCCTCCAAAAAACCCTGTCAGTAAAAAGAAAACAAAACACACAAAGAAAAAATTTCCTCTGGTGCCCACATTCTGCGGTACTGTCTGAGTCAGTGCCCCAAACCGCTGGATGACCCTGCCAAGCCTGCAGTAGGATTAGTGCTGGATATGGGGCTGTTCTCGGCCTTAGAAGTGAGGACTATGGCCAGTCATTAGCAGAAGCTTTCTGGACGGCTGCTCAGGTCTCTTTGCCACCACTGACCAAGGCTGAAGACTGCTTTCGCTGCTGGTTACAGGGTTGGGGAATGTTAGTTTCCCTTTCACTCCTTGTCCCTGCCACCCCCGCCCAAGTCTGTGCTCCAAGTCCCTCTCTCATGGTGGTGGAGCAGGAGGAGTATGTTGTTCCACTAGCTATCAACGCCACTGCTGGCCCATAACCTTGTTATCATTACAGGTTTTGGTTAGCTGCTATAGCAGGTAAGAGAGAAAGAGAAAAAAATCTTGGTCAGTCAGGGGTGGAGCATTCACTCGCTCCTGTGCGTGCTGGCATAATTTGTTGCCAGGCTGCAGTGTCTTCCGTGTGCCGAAAATTAGAAGAGGTGAGAGGCCTTATATTTCAGATCTATGTTATGTAGACAGAGTTTGCCACACATTTGCAGTCGCTTTTTCTTATTTGTTTTAGGAGGTGGGGACTTCCCAGGAGTGAATGGTAGTTCCTCCTCCACTGGTGGGCAGTAAACCCATGGGCAGCCTTGTGGGATGGGTAATTGTTTTATAAAATCCTACACCTATGTCTTGTTTGGTCTATGAGTCGCCTATTTCGGATTGATTTTGGCGTCAGGGTACATGTCCCTCCCTTCCTTCCCGCTACCTATGTCTTCAGTTGATTTTCTCTAAAGGGCTCCTCCCCTTGGGGGGCTCCTCCTGTGGGGACTCGTCTTCTGTTCAGCCAGGTTGCATCCCCCTTAGATTGATTGTCTTTTATCCTTCTATTCCGATTGTGTCTTGTTGCATAATAAAGCATCTTAAGCCTTGTATATAACACCATTTATGAGATGTATGGGTACTCTGGATCGGTAGTTTGGTGTGAGGGAAGGCTCACAGGAAATGTTGCCCTCTGCTCTGCAATGCCTGTGGCCTCAGCTGGAAGACTCATAGGCCAAGAGTTACTCATGAGATGGTGACTAGGATCATCTGAAGGCTTATTCACATTCACATGACTGTTAGCTAGGATCTTGCCCACGACAGCTTTATGTGGCTTGTCTTTTGGCTTGGGAGTTCTCACAACTGAATGGCTAAGTTCCATGGGTGAGAATCTCAAGAAAGAAAATTAGGCAGAAACTATGTGTGTCCCTTTTTTCACTTAGCCTTAAAAGTCAGAATTTCACTTCTGCAGAAGTTCTATTTTATGGGGAAATCACAAAACCCAGTCAGATTCCAGGTGATGAGATATAGTTTCTACCTTTGGCAAGGTAGTAGCAAGGTTTAATAACAGCCCACAGAATCCAAAATATTATTGCAGCAGGTTTTAGAAAATGTAATGTATCACTTCCTTTTCTAGCTTTACCTAAATCAGCCATCTTAACCAAAAATGGATGGCTTTAAATGATCTGTAGTTAAGTAAATCAAATGCTGAAATACAGTAATAACATAAAAAACATTTACTTTGACATGTACTGTTATAATGCTGTTTCAATAGTTGTAAAAACCTAACTGTATAAATCAGTATTTCTGGATAGAATATTTGTCATGCATCAACAGAAAGCAGAAAAAATCCACACAACAACTATTGTTTCCAAATGTGTAAATATTTAAGATAAGCTATCACTAAACCAGTCATTTCCACAATAAATAAATAGTTAAGATGCAGAAGAATAAGAAATTCTAGCTATTAATACAGTTTTTTCACATTTCATTTGACATGGAAAAAGTTAATTTTCTTCCTTCAGTTTTATATCACTGGAAATGTAAAAATTTCTTCCTTGGAAAGTAACCATATTGATGTTCTATTGGCTTTAAAATTTAAACAGTACATTTTCCTACCACTTACAAATTTCATTTGGTTGTTGCAGTTCAGCAAAGTCAGACAAGCTTGCTTTAGGTTTTCAGGGAGGATACCAGCATAAGTACTGCCCTATCTGACCCAGAATAGAAGAAAGCACATTAGGGGAAAGGACCTCAGTGCTGGAGCTAGGGGAAAGTCCAAGGAAGTACACAAAGTTTGGGGATGTATGTCAGTTCAGTTCAGTGCCAGCCAAATGGGAAGATTTAGGAGCCAGCACGTTAACATGGTGGGCAGGAAGCAGAAATGTCACTGTAACACCAAGTCCTACTTACAGGAGCTAGGTTGTTTCATTTTTAAAGTCTTTTAGCTGATGAAATCTGGGGATGCTGTCAATCCACTCTATAAATATTAGATATTAGCACTATATTGGTAGTGCTGGCAACTTCCTCTCTCTCCTTCCTCATGTTCTTATTTTCTCTAGAATTAGTGCATAAAAGTAGACTTTGTCTAAATTAAATTTGTATCTAGTGACAGCATTCCCTCTGTCACTGATGGCATATTTCTGTTGTAAGAAAAGCTTGAATTGCCTAAACCAAACAATCGGAAACAAAACCAGAATAAGCAAATTCTTCTCATGAAAAAGATACAATCAATAGATCAAGTGTCAAGAGGAAATTATTTTATTACTTCCTTACACTCTCCAGGAGTTGTGGTACCAAATCCCATGCAGCCCTGCCTTCCAGCTTTCCTTTGTCTATGGCAACTACCCTACGTCACGAAAACAGACGTTCCCAATGAAACATCTTTGGTCATCAAAGGTTATTATCCTCAGTCTGCTCTATTTATTACAGCAAGAAAATGCTTGGAAATTAAAGTAAATTAACTAGAAAAAACCTTCATGAGTATGATGCCTAACAGCTTCCTTTTTGCTTATTGGGAAATAATCATTCAGAAAAGTGAATGACTAATATCTCTGTCTCTGTCTCTCTGTCTCTGTCTCTCTTTTACAGGCACACACACACACACACACACACACACACACACACACACACACGGTACTTCTCAAAAGTATTTCAGTTTATCCTAGGGGGCAGATTTCACATTTTAATAGATAATAAAATGGCAGGAGTCATTTTACTGAATAATAATAGAAGCAACTCAATTAAATCGCTTACACCACAATTTATATTATTCAGGAAAAAAAAAACTGAAAGAGAAGCAAGTAAGTCCTCATAGGTCAAAACAGCTGGCACAAATTCTACTACCACAAAAACTTACACGCCTGAGCTCATGCTGCTTATTGGTGAGTGAGTCACTTAACTTCAGCCACTGTTTCGTTAATGTGTAGAGAATTCTAACCAACTCAGTCATGAGGCTTTATCACCAGGCACAGATAAGAAGCCACAAGATATGGATGGAAAAAGTGTACAGCTTTAAAGGTAAGAGCTGATAGGCATAAGGAGGGGTTACTTATGGTTTGGCAGTAGGAGAAGAGAGACGGACACTTTAACGAATCAGACTCAAGGCTGCCAAAACATGCATCAAGCACCCTGGTCACTTCTCCAGCCCCTTAGGGAATTACTGGATTAGAACTTCATAAAGATTTGTGATATGAAGAGCAAAATTTTGTTCTTAACTACTTGGAATATTACTTATTTGCAGGATGGTGTTGGATAAACCAGTACCGCTGTGTTTTATTTGGCTAGGCCTCTCTACCTATGGATACCTTGCTCTACACTTCTGCTATTTTATGATGTCACTGTGGAAGTCAGTGATTTGCTGACAATAGATGTTTCTGAGAAGCGAGTAAAACGAGTGCATTTTAATTTAGATTACTGTAGTCAGACCTCTTTTAAGAAATAGCTCTATACTAAAATGAGCTCAAGTAGAAAGAAATTTTACTCTCTGTTTTTATTTATTTGTTCAGCGCTGGGATTCGCTAGGGCTGACACACACTAGACAAGTATTCCCCAGCTGAATTATATTGCCATTCCATGTTGCCATTTATAAAGTGTATCAGAGTGAGCTGAAAATCTCAGTTTGCAGACCCCCAACCATGTAAGTGGAGAAACCCATCAATTGGAGAAAAGCCACTTGGCTATATGTAGTGAAAGTGAAGAAAACCATAAAATTGTGTTGTGCAAAGCAAGTTAGAAAAGATGCATAATGGTCACACTCTGAGCAAGGTTTTCCTTTATATGAAGCAGTCAAATATGCTCATAGGAAGCGGAGTCATTTCTTATGTGCACTGTCTGGAGATATGGGGGAGATGTTTCATCCCAACGTAGTAAAATCCTGTGGTTTTCATCATTTTTAAAGTTCCTTTAACAAAAACTCACCCTATTTCAGAAGGGAGCAGTGCTCTCTCCCATCAGCACATCCACGAGGCCGGTGCTCTTCATCCTCTCTCCCTCCCAAGGGCATTTAGGAGACACTAAACCGGAACCCTTGTGTTGGTTTGAGAAAAGCCAGCAACACAGAGGGCTGCCAGCTGTGTGAACATTTTCAGCTTGAACATGACAAAACAGAGCTGATACGAGAAGGCCGAATCCTGGAGGACATAAAGGACAGTCAGGATATGAGAAAAGAAAAGGAACAGAACTTGGGGAGATAAAAGGCAATGAGTCCACAAACAAGAGAAGGAGATAGTTAAATCAAAAAGACAAAAGCACAGAAAAACAAAACACAGATCTCAACATATATGCTGTAGATTTACATCAGGTGAAATAATCCGCAAGGTTAGGGACTTTAAAATAGGGGAATAACTATCAAGACAGATAACTGGCTTTGGGATTATATAACTTTTATTTGTGGATTTTCCTGGATATCCTACTGGATTACAAATCAGTGGGAGAAAAAAATCAGCAAAACTTGGTTCCAGTTCTAGATGGACATTTGATCACCTCTGTTTTAGGAAATAGAAAAATATTTACTTCCAAATTTAAGGTGTAGACTTTGCATATTTCTTTCTTGAAGCAATATGGATTTTATGCTTACTTTTCCTTTTTAAAGGAACATTAATTAAGTCAGAATTTTTAATGGGGTATTTGTGTGGTCATGCAGTGATCTTAAATCCTGGCCCAAGGGACAGCAATCTGTACTGGGAGGGTGGTAGGGAAGTACACATTAGAGTAATGGATTTCAGTAGCCTGCTTCAAAAGGAAGCATTATTAATGCTTCTGTGGGAAATCAGAGCATTATTTTGAAAGTACAGTAATGGAGATTCTCGAAGCTAAAGAGTTGTGGTTGGATACTTCAGACTCGTTGAGAAGAGCTGCTAGTCATTTAAAAAGCACCTCAGTCTGAGTTTGCCACCTTCTATGTTATCCTGCAGAACTTAAACAAAATTGGCTTAAGACTTTGGAGCAGCAAAATCTATTGCACTGAAGATAAGTCTTTGTATGGGTGGAAGTGTTGACTTATTATTTATAGGACACTAGGAAATTAAAAAAGAAAAAACAGTGAAACCCAAATTTGGAAGGAAAAATTTCCAGAATGCTGGATGAAGTGGCGCCTGGATCAGAATTAAGCTACATGCGGCTGCTCTTACTTAGCTCAGAAACCAGAGATGATGAATTGGTGACATTTTAAACAAATTGAATTTCATAACTTATGGGTGCATGGGCTTGCTTCAGGGATTTTATCTGTGTAATTCCTTTGATTTGTAAGTCCTCTGGACTCTAATTGTCCTTTACCCTGCATGTTACCCATTATTAAAAATAATTTGTGCATATAGAGATAGAAAGAACTGTACAATGAGAAGTGACATTAGAAAATAATGCCTGGATTTAATATAACTTCCTGGACTCCAGAAATATCCTACCCATTTGTGGAAAGTGGCATTTGCCTGATGTTTTCTTCAAGATATGTATGACAAGTTCTGATTTCTACAGTTGATTTACTGTCTACTTACTTTTGTTTGACACATGATAAATATCAGGAATGGAAAGATTTATAACTGTAGCTATAAACTTCAACTGAAATTTAAATCTTTCATGGCAACTTTGCACTCAAAGTTTCAAAACTGCACTAGTTTTCTCTCTGTACTATCAAAAGTGATATCTTCTACTTTTCAACTTTTAGAGCTGTGGGAAAATATCTTGCAGTTTTTGGCTTTTAGACTCTTCACTACAGTTTGTATGACCTATTTATCATCTTGCAAATTAGCTCCCAGGAAACAAACCCTGCTTGGGTGTTTTGGTTTAGCAGAAATGGTATGTCAGTGATTTTTTAAAAGACAAATTTGTTCATCTCGTTTCCTGTTGAACATCTATTAATGATTTCTGGTTGGCAGTATGATGCGCAGCCCTTAATATGGCCTCTAACTCCAGGCAGAATTTGGCACTGGCCAATCTATATCCCCAGCCTTATTGTTTATTGTGTACACTGACCTTTCCACATCCTGGGAAGCAGAGGTTTGATTATCTTGGGGGCTTTCACATATGCTATCCATTGAGAAGTATAGACGAGAAGGTAATCTATTATACTGGGGCTGTGACACCAGCTACGCTCACTGAATGTAAGGAATTCATGGGATTTAAAAAGTTAAGGTAAGGAAAAGTAGAGTGCAGAATAGTAATGTCTTGGCAACCACCAGACTGAGATGAGCCAGGATCACAGCTGGTATTGAACCAAATCACTTGAAATGAACATCTCAGATACACTTCTGCTCACCCTAGTGACAGCCCTCTCCTTCTGCTAGTGACATAATGAGAAAACCTATATGCAAATGAAGGAACCAGCAACTGAGCAATACATGTATGATCCTGAAAAACAGCTTTAAAACTGCAGGATCTCTTGCTGATATGTTGATAATCAATGAATAGACCAGCACTCAAGTATTCACGTTTCTTGTTGGTTTCAAAGGTGACATTCCTGGTAGGTGATAACTTCAGGAATGGGAAATAAAACTTGCTAGTTTGACATAGTAACTTTTATTCATTAGATGGCACTCCTAATCCTGTGAGAAGTTTATTGCTGTAGATGAGAGCGTTGGTATAGACAGAAGTAGGAAACGCACACCCTCAGCATATCTATTCTTTCTCTGTCTTCTGGCTGCCTGGCCCAAGTCTCTCCAGGCTAATGCATCACTTTATTTTCCCAGGACAGTTGTTTCCCAGTATAATAGTGCTCAGTTCTTTACTTCTCTAAAACTCATCATAGTTTTACCATGATGTTTATTTTTGTAGTACCTTCTTCATTATGTGAGATGAGTCTAGGAGGGCCAAGACCAGACTATTGCATTTACCAGAGAATTCACATTTAGTACAATGCCTGTGGCACAGTAAATATTCCATAGCAAATAAGCTGGTTCTGGTTATATCAGGTAAAAATGTTTTGTTCCTAAGTGATGGGAGAATTCACAGTGGTTAGGCAAAATAAGTGGAAAATTCACCTTACATGAAATTCATTTTCTTACTGAAAATCCCAGAGGGTCATGCTGACTTTGGGTACACTGTTGGTCAGAGGCTGAGTGGTGTCCCACTGCTCTGCTTTCCAACAGGTAGCCCCGTGTTATGGCTTATGTCTGGATATCCCCCTAAACCCCCACGCAGACATGAGTATAGGCTTCTGAGGTTGTGACTGATTCATGGTCCAATGCTGGGATTATAGGTGTGAGTTCTACACCCGCCCTAGGGCAGGTATCCTTCACACAATGTAAGGGAGGGAAGGAGGCTGCTCACTGCTGCTCTTCTCTTTTTCTTTCTTGTTGCTTTTGCTGTTTTCCACCACCATGAACTGTTGCCCTCTGCCATGTGCCACTCTTCCTTGGAGCCAGCTGAGTATGGACAAAAACATCCACAAACTGTGAACTAAATAAACCTTTCCTTTCTTAATTCTGGGCATCAGGTAATTTGTCTCAGCAATGAGGAAAACATAACCAAGACACGCTGTTTTCAAATGATTGCCCTCTGCTCTTCTGGGTTCTTATTTTGTGTTGCACAAACAAAAAGGGACCTCAGCAGCTTCAGACTACAGATGGTCACACCTCATGGTCTGTGTGGTCAGCTCAAAACAAGGTTTCTTCCAGTAGCTCCCACAAAATAAAGACTGCATCTGTTTCATGGAAGCACTAGCATACAGATGTTTGATTTTCTTTGGCTTTGAGAGATTTGTGGGCACACCCATAAATCAATCACTGTGATCAGAAAGATGAAACATGGTAATTAGAAGAAGTCAGTGTTCATTTATGGATAGCAGGGGAGGTTGATACTACCCAAATCACAAGTTTAGAAATGATAGGATGATGGATTTTCAAAAGCAAATTCTGTGGGATAACACCGATGGCCAAAGCAAGGCATCCATTATACCTGTGTGTGTACTTCTATGGCTAATGCATGAAAAGTGTTAGTTCTATGTTTTCTTACTTTTATGGTTTCCTTGCTGCTCTGCACTGACAGTCAGTGGTTCCTGGCTCACCATTTTTTGTATATAATAGACTACTAGCCGCATTACATACCCACAGCCTCACTTAGACTCTTAGTACAGTGGTACCTTGGTTCATGAACTTAATTCATTCTATGATTCTTGGAAAGGTGGCTGCATTTGTGTTGATGAGGGGAAGATGCCATGGGTATGTTTCTCATCTAATGTAGAGTTCACTAACTGGAGCAAAATTCTGCCAAGCACTTCTCTTCATGAAATGAATTGTTCATGAACAGAAGAACTTGTGAACTGAGGTAGTACCATACATGAAACTGTTTCTCTGGTTCTTCACCCTTGACTAGTTTTGCATTGTAGTTCAATACAGCTTTATCTTGTATTTTTTCCTGTGTGTATATCTCCTCCTTTTTCACTTTGAACCTCTTATGTGGAAGAATATAGCTTGTTTAACTGAAGGGCTATATTTCAGATGATTCATTGTCATCTCTGAATGAAGTTTGATAAGACAGACTCAGTTGAAGGCAAGGAAACCCAGATCAAACAAATCTAGACCTGGGTTCAATAATGAAAACTAGAATAAGAATTCAGAAATATCAGGAATAAGACAAAAATTTGAATGGAGAGCAAGAAGGTTAGGCCACTGAATTCTATGACCAGAGTATACTGGGCATAATGGAGAGCCAGTACATAAAGTATTCCCTGATGAAGTGGTATTCAAGCTTTCATCTTGGTGACGTATAGAAATGAGGAACCACAAGAGAGGATTCTTCTCTGGTGCGCTTGATGTGAGCAGCCAGGCCCACTGGAGGAACAAAGAGGGTAAACTCAATGAGGGCATTTGGAAGGAGTCCACAGATGAAGCTGCAGTTGTGCCTGAGAACCCAGCCCCAGAGCCATGTGCATTATGACGGCAGTCACCAGCAGTGAGACAGCACTAGCTGGCTTACACTGAAGAAGGATGGAATGGTGTTTTCTTTTTCAGAAGATAAGCTGCTGTATGGAGAACGGATTCACAAGGGAACAGTAGTAACACTGAATGAAGAAGATGTGGTTAAGAGTCATCTGTGACTACAATATGTGATTACTGAGGTCTTGAGATCGGATGGACTCAAGCCCTGTTGCTCAGAAGTGGGGATCCAGAGAACATAGGGTGAGCGGGCGAGAGAAGAACATTTTTGTTAACTTGAAAAAGGAAATGGAGAAGATGGGTCCCTCCTTATAGGTAGATTTAGAAGAATGGTTTTTAGTAAGAAGTTAAGGGCTGTTTAACACCTTATGTTTTTTCCTATGAGATCAAAGGCAAGGTTAAGAGCAAAGAGTAAGGAAAATAGAAGTGAAATTGCAGGTGTGAGTAGAGAAGAGGGGGTTAAAATTTACAGCTTTCAGGATATATGTTTTACCTTTTGGAGCACTGCCAGTAATTCCTGGAGACCATCTGGAACTAAACCAGGTAATGCTAACAGCAGCACTTTTAAGAAAGTATTGGAACAGTATGCCTTGATTTGGTCTAGTTTTCTGAGATTTAGAAGGCTTTTAAAAATCAAACAAGCTCAAATACACCCTTTGTGCATTGTTAAGAATGCCTTCAAAGAGACTTCAGGATTGTAATAGAAGACTGATTTTAGGTTGCTAACAATTGTCCTGTTGGGGTGTGAGACACAATTCTGTTCTTGCTGTATATGCTAAGCCTGAAAAACTGGATTTTGAGTTTAGACTGAGTTCACACTAAGCAAGAAGGCATCCCTGCCAAAGACACCATGAATGTTTTGAAGTGAGCAATAGGGTACTTGTTGACAGTAGTGGTTGAATTTCTATTTAAATAATAATCTATAGAGAATCCAATGAAAAACTTCCCTCTAATAAATTTATCAAAAACTGGTGCTGACGATACTGAAATACCTTTATGGTTTGGTTTTCTCAGCATCTCACCAAACTAAAGAGTGTATACAGTGGAGTGTCTGATGCTTATATTTAACAGCTGCTCATAATTAGACACGATGTGAATGGATTTGAAGCCCAGTTCTGTAAGTGGGATTGATGTTCCCATCTCTGTTTTTCCATCCCTAGTGCATATTTAACCAAATTATCTTTTGCTCTCTTGATTTTATTTACTCATTAGCTGTGCTGTAATGAAGATTCCACAGTAACTAATTCCTCTGGCTCTTATGGAGGTTGAGCCACGTCAGTGTGGGCATAAAGTGTAGTAAAGAATAACTCTTCTCCTCCAGCTGCCAACGGAGTGGTACAGAACGACTATCTGTCATTTAGACACAAGAAGAATCTTCCGTAAGGTTTGTACCATAAAGCACCATGGAAAAAATTATGGGGAGAGTACTGGCACATTAGTGCTGTGTATGTGCTCTGTAGCGGTTCTGAAGAGCTGTAATAGAATTAATTTACCAAAGATGAATTCATGGAAAACTACTCAGGAATGGTGAACCTGCCTTTTTCTTTTCTTTTTTTACATGTTTTCCCCCATCACTCATTTTTTTTCTCCAAATTGCAATGCATGGAAACCTCTTACATGTTGTACCATTTTCTTCTTCCAATACATTGTTTTCTCTGCAGCACCCCCAATGTTACAACAATCTGTTTTCCACAAACTTCCAATGTCTGCTTCTCTTAGTATCTTTTAATCCTGTATTTTGTCATCTTCTCTGAGCAGATAGCACTCTTTCCTTCATTTTCTGTACCTCTTATTACTCAGAGAGGTCTCAAAACAAATCTCTCTGCAGTGTTTCCACTAAGACCAGGGTTCCCTAAGAGGGAGGAAAGCACCATATAATATCTCACTATAGTTTAGTATATTAAAATATTGAGCATATTTTCCTACTGAAATAGAATTGCATTAATTGGAACTCACAATGAGAAATATTGATGGAATTTCTTAAAAGAGAGTTCTTGGATTTGGGTCATTAGATCTCTTAGGGCAGATGCTTTGCTCACATTTAAGATTAAAAGAGAGTGCATCCAGAGATTTGGTTTGTTTTCTAAAATATAAGTACTTGCTGAACAAGCCATATGAGTCTTTGCTATGTGTGTCATCTTTCCCAGGGGCAAGCCCTGTAGCCCTTATGTGGTGTAGAATGCCCATGAGGAGCAGAAGGAACTCTGGAAAAGCAACTGCACTGTTCCGTCAGCCACAGCTTCCTGATCTTTTTAATGGTGATGACACCTTTTGTCCTCCTCAAAAGCTACTGTGTGTTGCTGTGGTACTTTGTATGCATAGCTTTTACAGAATTTAGCAAAATCTGTTATAATGTTTACTTTTAAAGTACAGCTATCTTTAAATCTTGATGAAAAGTCCAAGAATGGATCTATTTTCATCTTTTAAAAAATTTTGGGTCAGGCATGGTGCTGCACACCTGTAATCCTAGCACTTGGGAGCCTGAGGCAGGATTGCTGTGAGTTCAAGGTCAACCTGGGCTACACAGTGAGACCTCGTCTTAAAAAATTTTTTTCCATTGCCCAATAGAGTATAAGCACTTTGTAAAAACTCAAAAGATTCTTTTAAGTATTTTCAATTCCATAACATGTATGTAGATATTCTATGCATAAAACATGTTTTCAGAAGGGTAATAGAAAAATGAATAAGAATTTAGAATCTGTTTGATGGACACAGTGGAAAACAACTCAGCACGCAGATCAGCATTTGAAAGTAAGATCACAGAGGTGCTAATACTTCACGAGAGAGAAAGATTCATCATACTGAGAGACAGGTAGGCTAGGACCTACCGAGGAAGTACATCTCAATCAGCTGGAATGAAGGAAGGAATCTGGCCACGTAGAAGCTCACAAATAGACCTATAAACACCATGAGCCAAACTCAGGATGAAGACCATGCCTCTTACTGTCCTTTGGAAGGAAGACTCAAATGGGATTGAATAATTTTTTCAGAACTGGGAATCAAACATGAAACTCAGGATCTTGCATTTGCCAGCCAGGCATTGTGCCACGGAGCTATATCCCCGGCCCCAGGAACAGTTTTTTTCAAACATTACTCTAGCAGAAAACTTGAAGGGTTGCCATTTATAATTAACAGAGTAAGGATCAGAAGTTCTTTCTTGATCAAATTTCAAAGTTTAAGGGAGATCTAATAAATAATTCACTGTCTCTAAGTGTTTATCTTTCATCTGTTTTTCTTAGATTCGTATGCATGAAAGGAACAATAACCATTTCTTTCTTTCAATGGTTTTCATAAGGGAAATAAGGTAGGTTGGGATTATCTTTGTGCTTAAAATAAGTGAGGTAACTGTAGAACATGACTCATAATTTTTTTCATTACTTGGAAAAACAGAAATCAGTGCCATATGGTCATGAAATGTCAAGGTGTGCCCAGGAATCACCATGCCCGGCTGGATTTTTTTCCACCTATGGTGGAATATGGTTGTTGGTAGTGAGGAAAGAAGATGTCAGCTTCTGTCTTCCCTTCCCAGCCTGAGTCACCCCAGATCCTAACCTGGGTCCCCTGGAGACATACAGAAAAGTACCTATGAGCAGCACTTCATAGTGTTACTTGGACACTCTCCAAACACTCAGCAGGGCTCAAGATCCAAAGACCTGGCATCAGAGCAGTTGAAATAGTACAGACAAGGGCTGGGGATGCAGCTCAGTGGCATAAGTGACGGCCTGACAAATGCAAGGTCCTGAGTTCAACTCCCAGTACTGAAAAAAAAAAAAAACCTATCTGAAATAATGCAGGCATAGCTCAGCCAGGTCAATCTCCTTCTCTCCCAATCCTTTCCTGACAAAACACCTACAGAGTTTCAATCCTTACATTGTACAATGATTCCACCACCTTTGGACTGGAGGGTGCCTTTGCTGGTGTCCTTTCACTCAGCCCAGTAATGAAAATGGTTCTTTACTCTATCCACTATAATGCTGGCTATGGTGAAGTGCAGCAGAATGGCTGCAAGTGTAGACAGTCAAATAGCAGACCTCAAATGTGGAGATCCTCAGAAGGAGATTATCAATAAGATCTGAATAATTGATTGTGATGTGACACAGAAACAGTAATAATGTAACATAAAAATCCCTGATAGCAGAGGCTTCAGTGTCCCGCCTTGGTGCCTTTGTAGCTGTCTTTCAGTTTCTCTATTTGTTGCTGCTAATAACTTACTCATGTGAACTTGAGAGGGCTGCAGGTGGAAGGTGCAGCCAGAACGGAATGCTGCTGAAGCCTGGAGGATTCTTCCCCTTCCTTCCTGTGAACTTGCAATCAGTGACAGAGAGATATGAGTGTATAGAAGAGCTCTGCTGCCTCCAGTGAGAGCAGTTGTGCGATCTAATTTCTGCTGCAGCTCTGCAGGGTCAAACTGGGCCTGGGACTTCTCTGAACACATTCTTGTTTGTCTTGGCTTCTTCCCAGTTTGGCTTTTGCTACTTACTCGCATCTTCTGATGGTGCATGCTTAATAAATCACCTGTATCTGACATGTAGGGTCAGAATCTGCTGAAGGGAGAAGTTGGTTTAAGATATCATTTTTACATAAGAGGTGAAGAAACATTTCTTCCACCTTTGGTTGAAAGAGAGAGAAAGATGTTTTAGCGTTAGGCAGATGGACTGCTCTGAGACACAGAATTATAATTATACTTATATCTGCTACTCTATGAGGATGAATTTAAAAAATAATAGCAATACTAGCAGATGGATAGAAAAGAATATTTGCTACAAGGTCTTGGAAGCAGAATTGAGAGAACAAATTTACCTTACCTCCTATATTATTGATTAAGCCCCACACTGGTTTTCCCAGGTTACTTCAAGTCAAAAACAAATGAATTTTGAAAAGATGTTTTTTCTCCTCAGGTAAATAACATAGATATAACTTGTGTTGATTTTTGACAGGATAATCTCCTTATATCCTGCTGGTAATCCAGTTAAAATTGGTCCGTGTGGCTGCTCCTGTCACCACCATAGCTGCAATAGGTAGCAACTACCATGGTAACCAAGGAGCTTCCGTGGTTGGTGGGTGGATGACAGAGGCATCATGTGGGATCCAGGAGTTCACAGAGTCGTGGCTGAGTTTGAATTAGTGCTAAGGGGTTGTGTGTAGAATGAGCATCATTTAATAAGGGGCTTGGAGATAGAGACAAAGAGAGGAATGCTCTCAATGTTAGGTCTTAACAGTGGAGCTTACATATGTACATCTCATTCTAGCTTTTCTTCACAACTTTACAAACATTCAGAATGAATATGCAGCATTAATCAGGTTTGTATTCGTAAGATGGGTGTTTCTGAGTTTGTCCTTAGTATCTTTCATCAGTGAACACATCTTACCTGTCCTGTTAACTATAGAATTGTTTCTTCTAAACCTCCCATGGCATGCACCCCAGGAGCATCTTCAGTTATTCTTGAGAACCTGATGGTTTCTTTAAAATTATTTTTGCATCCAGGTTTATACTTTGAATGCATTCTTATTTCCTCCAGAGCATTCTGATATTTAAAGAAACCCTGTGGTGATTTATTTTGAAACAAAATCTTACAAGCTATACACAGCAGTTTGCAGGAATTCTTGCATGGAAATTTTGTCTTTTTTTTTTTTTTTTGGCATAGGCTGAATTTTATCATTCAAAGAATTTGATTTTGGAAGTGTTTTGAACTTTTTTAAAAAATAAAATACTCATTTTGTGCCAACTATATCTTATCAATCCTTCTCACCCCACCTCTAGAAATGGAGGTCTAATTAGTTAAGGCCCGGCTACCTCCACTCAGACATCTGAGGACTGTACACTAATTCCAATATCACTCTCAGTGTGGGAGAGAATGGCCACAGGGACTGTTCTAGAGTCCCTGGGTCCAGTTCGTATGTTTATTATTATCTAGTAGTCTAAGATACTTTGTCTTCTGTATTCTACCATAATTAAAGCAGTTTCTTTCATTCATTGCAAGTAATTTACCTAAACTTTGGGCCTCTACTTAAAGTTCTAACATGTTTACTTTGTCCAAAAGTAAATAGTGCCAAGCAGGTCTGATTTTATAATAGATTTAAAGATGAGTAGTGAGTTCCTTTTTTTTTTTTCTCTCTCTGTGAGTAGCCCTTCCTGGTTTCTGATCTCTAGGGCAGGATTTCTTAATGCAAGGAAATACAGATAAAGATGTAATTAATGTAGGCTTTGTTCTTTAGGTTCAAGTGGGAAGGTAAGGATTCCAGTACACCTGTGCTTGAAATTATCTTCCTTGGCCTGCTTCTTGGGACTTTTGAAAAGAATCTTTCCTGCTTGGGTTGAGAGCTTATCTACAGTTTTTGTGATGAATACAGGGACTTCTCAGAATTCAACTGATACTGCATTGTTGGTTCTTGGTCACTTCACAGTTCTGTGAATTTGAGCTTGTGTTGTTCCAAAAGTAATAATCCATCCATATGCACCAGCTGCTCAAGGGTATCACTGGAAATTGACTCCTTGGACTAATATTTGAGTAGTATGGGCTTCTAGTCAACAAAGCATATCGACAAAGGCATTTATCACTATTATCTCCTTAAACTTAGATTTGATTAAAATGGAGAAGAGAAAACAGTTTATGAGAGATGTGAAGAGAATTTTGTGAAATAGAAAGTATGCAGAGAACCTGACATACCTTGTACAGTTAGATGACTCCACTTCAATTCCGGAAAAATTGAGCTAGGCAAATTTTGTCTTATGATATCTGGACTGTCTGAGGACAGAGTCAATGCTGCATCCAGAGAACATGATAATGAGTGAAATTGGACACATTCACTGAGGAATGTTTTTGTTTCCTCTCTCTTGCCTAGTATCCCTCTTGCTAGAAATCCAAAGATGTGAGGAGACAGACAGGCCCAAGAGCAGGCTCTCTAGAGACTTATCTGCTGGATGTCCCTATGAGATGGTAACTTTTGCAGAGGTCGGTCTGCAGTGAAGCCCAGAAGCCAACGAATTTAGCTCTACTCAGGGAGCTTTCAGTCAGCATTCGTATACACAAGCAGATTTGCCAATTATCACCAGACACACATGGAAGCTTCTTCATGAAAAATACAGAAGAAAACAAAGGAGGGGATAATGCGCAAGAAATTTAAAACTGCAAGGACCCTAAGGAAGTATTCAAAACTCTGAGAAGAGATGCATTTACCAAACAAGAATGGGATAAGAAAAAAAGGGAATATTCAGAGAAGACAAAGCACCTGGAAATGATTCCCTGGATGAGTGATCAAACGGGGAAACTCTGCTAGACAATAAAAACATTAATGCCAGCAAAGCGATAAAAAACAGGAAAGCTTATAGTTTGGAAGGAAAACATATCATTTGAAAGTAATACCTTCTATCCTTTTACCTCCACAGAATTATCTCTCATTGATTTTTCTTGTCTTATTCAACTGTCTTGGGCTTCAGCACCATGTTGAAGAGCAGCAGTCATACCGGGTTTATGTGTTTAGCTCCTGACTGGCCCAGTAGATGCCACTTATACTCTTGGCTTGCTTACTGCCATGGTTTGAAGATGTCCCTGGCACACTTTAGGTGTTGCCAAGCTAACTGCATTAAGAGATGGGGCATTTAAAGAGGTGTTTAAATCTGGAGGTAGCTCCTTCCTTGTTAACAGGGCTGAGGCCTTTGCTAAAGAGTCTCCCTAGAGCAGGGGCAGTAGCACTAGACTAACTTGTTCTCTTGTCTCTCCGCTTTCTGCCACCTGAGGACACAGCAAGAGGCCCCTTTTGGCTTCCAGAACTGTGAAAAGTAAGTTTTTGCTCTTTATAAATTGTGAACTCTCAGGTGTTCTAGCAGCCAAAAACTGAGTAAGATACTTATTTTTAGCCATAATTGAGTATTGAATCTTACAAAATGGAGATTTCCAGGTCTCCATTCTGGTCAGTTTCCTTCTTCTGCTGTGAAAGCCCTGTTGCATTGGGCTGCTCAAGACTGAGAGTCAGGTGGAATCAACACACTTGTAAGCCTCATGTGAACCCTTTAAAAATATATTTAATTTAATATAAAATATGTAAAAGCACACATTTGTGGTAGCAGTAACAACAATTTTAATTATGGTTTTCTCGTAACAACATTTAGTACTGAGCTAATTTGGTAAAGTAGAAATAATTGCCTTGAACCTAGTTTGTTAATCGAATTGATTTTTTTTTTGGTATCATGTGCTAATATTTTGCCAGTATCCAGAACACTTTAAGATAAAGTTACAAAACTATAATGGGATAAATTAATGAGTTAATGCACTTAATTTGATAATAAAAAAGAGAAATTGTTTAATATATCACTGTACAGATAAGCTTGTGATATATATATATATATATATATATATATATATATATATATATATATTCCTCACTGTGAGATGTAATACACAGCTCTTTCAACATGGTGGAATACAAAACATGATCTCTGGATAAGTGAAATTTTTTTTTTTGTCTTTTTGAGACAGGGTCTCACTATGCAGTTGAGGCTGGCCTTGAGCTCATTTTGTAGCCCAGGCTGGTCTCAAACTCACAATGATCCTCCTGCCTCAGCCTTTGCATGCTGGGATTACAGGTGTGTGCTACCACGACAGGCTGGATAAGTGAAATGGAAAGTACTATATTTGTTGCAAACGTTCTGTTTATAATATCCCCCAGATCAAATATATTATGCTGGTAAAAATACCTGACCATGGAAAGACTGTCTGAATTTGAATCCCAGTTGTATTCTACTGGCTTGATGGTACTAGAAAAGTATTTGACCTCTCTGAGCTTCATATCCCTTCTCTTCATAATGGGAGGTACTACTTTTCTAATAGGAATGCTCTAAGAATTAATTGAGTGAATATATATATATATATATATATATATATATATATGTATGTCTGTGTGTGTGTGTGTGTGTGTGTGTGTGTATATATATATATATATATATATATATATATATATATATGCCTTAGAAGAGTACCTATGTTAAACATATTTCTTGTTGCTGAAACAAAACACCTGATACAACTTAATGGAGGAGAGATTTACCTTAGCTTATGGTTTCAGAGATTCAGTCCATGGCTGGCTGGGTGTAAGGAGAAACATCATGGGAATGACATGGAGGCAAAAGCTTTTTACCTCATGGTAGCCAGGAAGTGAAGCAGGGAAGCAGTGCCCGAGAGGAAGGGGCAGGGACCAGGCACCACTCCATGATCCACCTAGACACACCCAGAAGTGCGATTTAACTAATTCCCCAGTTGGCCATCAAGCCAGCCAAGCCAAAATTACATTTAGCCCTCACAGCGTGTGAATGGTTAGGTATCTATAAATGTCACCTATTATCATTCATGTCCTGTTTTAAAACTCAACAGTGTGCATGTTTGCCTTTTCATACATTACTAACCAGAATAATTCACAGTTTTCTCTATCTTAGGAATTAATATGTGTATGTTGTGTGTATATTATGATTCACGGTAGAAAACATGGCCTAGTGAGTCATAATAGCAGATCCTAGTGTTGACAGCCCCCTGTGTAATAAAACTTGCCAAAAATTGGATTATGATGTCATTGAGTAGTTGCCTACATTTCCTATGACAGCCAATTTTCCACGTGAATATCCTAGTGCATTTTGAATCAGAGCTTTGTACCAGAAACTCCTTGCTCTCCATCTACTTCCTACCTTGATCTCCTTGTCTTTGGTTTGCATCACACATTTATGGGGAATATTCAGGATTTTAGATGGAAAAATCAAACCTCAATGAGCAGAATATGATATAATTTCTTCTTGAGCCTAACAAAGCTGGCAGTAACATCCTTTCTTGAGCATTAGGTAATCTCTTGATTTTCCTTTCATACATGATATTGCAATTATGCCTTTTCTCAATGAACTCAAATTTCAGAATTTAGAAACAATGGGCATAGAAATCTTTGTAATTTGGACAGAGAGGTTTTGAAAAATGAGGATGTTTTGAATGCACACCCTATAACTACTAAAACCAGAATGCCATCTCCTTCCAGAATGATTGAGAGTTAAGAACGCTCACTACTTTTTCCTATAGAACCTTGACACAGGGCTAGCTCTGAAAAGAACTGCAAAGTGTACCTAGTGCTATCGTTTCCAATTCTTTCCTTCCTTCCTGCCAGGCTTCTGAAAGTTCAGGAGTCCACTGTCCCTTTAAGCTCCATGATGCTGGCATAGCCTGTTCTCCAGAACTCACAGAGGATAAACAGAATCTCATTAATGTGGGCATAATGCTAATGTGCTACTTGTCCCAGAGCATTTGCAATTTCAGGAGATGAAGAGCCAGTCTGGTAACAGGATTTCGCACATCAGAAAATGCCGAGAGGGTCCTGACAGGAGGATTCCAGTATCTGTGAAAGCACAACAGGCACCTGCTCTGCTGGTGTGGGACTTTGGGAAGCAATTTAAAGGGCATTTAATTTTTTATATACTAATATTTGTAACAACTCCATGAGATAAGCATTATTAACACATTTCCTTTATTGATGAGGATGTGGAAACCCAACTTAAAATGCTAAAGCTTCTCTGTGGCCCCATGCAGGATTCTCATCTTCCTATTTGAGTGTTTCCACTTTCTTTGGGCTTTCTCTTAGAAAATTGACCTTCAGGGCACTTAAGGACAAAGACAAATTAAAAGTAAATGTCTTAATTCTACCTGTTGAAGATAAGGGAAGAGATTTTTATTTCTCTCCCTTCCTTTTTCCCAGAGCACTTGCTTTAGAAAACTAGTAGTTATTCTAGTAGCAGTTACTCTTTGAGATACAGAAAAACCCTTTTGAAAACTGAATAGGCCTTTGGTCAGCTTTCTGGTCTATCCATATTGTCTCAAGAATCTGGGAGGCATCTGTACAAAACAAAACTATCAGAGGTGAAAACACACCCATCTCCAATGTCAAAGGGAGAAGAGGGACTTAATAGGACCCTAACATGTGGCTATCTTGCTCCAAGTTGCAAAACTACCTTCTGCCGTAAAGATATTGTTTGTCCAGTGGATAGAAAAAATTGGCTTTAACTGCTTACCCTAATTCCTGAGTAGAGTTAGGTGAACTACGTATGACTCAAATACTTTTACTGAAGGATTATTTTTTCTTTAGTTGGAAAACATAACTGCAATGGATTCTACCTGGTTGGCTATATGAAAGGGTGGGAGTTTCCTTCCTCTCTCTCTCTCTGCAGTCTCTTAGCTAATTACATGTGATGTGTACCACTTTCTCAGGTAATGCTTATTCAGTAATGAAACTATTTTCTTTCTTATTTACTTTGGAAGAGAGATATTTTTGAGGGGAGATTTTTGTCTTTAGTTTTATTTCCCCAATATATTCATGTCAGTTCCTACATAAATTTAGTATCATTAAAAAAAATGGAAGATTAGGTATTACTCAGGTATCTGAAATCTAAATTTACTCTTTGCAAATATATGTTCAGGTAGGAGTGATAATATTAGATGAATTTTTCATCATACCTTTCACTTAGGATGAGTACTGCTTTTACTGGTCAATGAGAACTGTTAGTCATTTGGTCTTTCTTTAAAACCTGCTTTGTCAGTTAGGTCTATTTTTACACTTCTCTCTCTTCAATATTTAATTAATTTGCCTCTTGGCCACATGCAGAACTAAGTAGATCTGGCTACTTGCTGAAAAAATGCCAAATTTAATCAACTTGTCTACAGATAGCATGACCATAGATTCATAGCCCAGGATTGGCTTTGGAGAGCTAATATTATTCATATTACTCTTACTGTAGTGTTCTGTTTTAATATTTTCAGCATGGCTGGATATATGCATGTTTTTCTCGATCCAGCTGTGATAAAAATATATAATTTATATGGTGAATGGACAACCTCCTCTTGCTTCCTTTCATGGCAATAAGGAAAGACTGATTTCTACCTCATTGGGACAAAAATTGTTTCCAAAATGTTGCTTGAGTTCAAATCCAAAGTGCAGTTTAGGAACAAACATAAGTCAGTGGAGAGATTTGTGCTAATCCACACTTATTAACTAATTTCTGTATGAAGTTTAATGAGTTTTCAAAGGGAAAAGATAGATTAAATGTCATGATAGATGATGAAAAGAGTTTTTTCCATTTCTGTCTGATTTTTGTACTTTGGCATTTAGAAGCTAAGTTGTAGACATTTGTATACCCTCTATATTGATAAAATCCACTTAGAAGCTATTTTATAGACATTTGTACACCTTCTAGCTAGATAAGTTTGCATGTAAACCTTTTTTTATTAAAGTTTAGTTGTAATTTGAACCACACATTCCTCTTGGCTGCATTTTAGAGACTGAAAACTTCACTGCAAGGTTTCCCAATGCACTAATAGATCAAATTACTGTATAAATCAAAGCCATGTTTGTGCATATGCGTGTATGTATGAAATGAAGTATAATTTTTATTGACTTGCTCATGGATTATGATCCAAATTGTCTTTTTTTTAATTGGAGTTGTATATTACAGAATTCCGTGATGGCTCATACCTTTAAATTAAAGAGTATTTTCCTGTTTAATGATTTTTTTTTAGGTAAACATAATTGGAAAACCAGTTGCCTAGTGTAGAACAACTGAGTTTTTAGTCAGAACTAAATTTAAATTTAACTTTTGTCATTTACCACCAGTGAGACTTTAAGAATCTCAGCTATCATTAGTAAATATGAAGAGCAATAACATATACTTCAGGGTTGCTGTGGAAAGTGCCTGTAGTGTCCAGCATGGTAAGTCCTAGTCCTAAAAAAATGGAATCTACTGATATTGTTGTTGTTCCACAAATCGAGGACGGAAACCAAGTATGATTATCTGTAAGACATTTAGTTTCATAATCAAATATGTAATTGTCACTAAAATAACCTGAATTTGTCCACAGAGGTCTAAACAATTTCAGAATATTCTAAGAATTAATGAGATGCTTCTCAAGTGGTCATATGCCTATGAGTCACCTGGAAACTTGTTCTGTGCTGATTCGGACCTAATTGTTCTGACTGACGTAAAACTACATTTTCCATATGCTCCCATGGAGGGTGATAAGGTGGCTGGCTCTGGGCCACATTTTGAATATGATTTAGGTGCTAGCACAGAGCATGCACTTGAAGCAATTGTTATCCTGTAAAACATAGTTTTTCTGTAAGTTGATAAGGGACTAATGTGCTTACTTTAAAAATTGTCTACTGTTGAAAACAAGACACAATTTTATAAGACTCTTTTTAAATTACTTTTTACTTGCACTTATAAGTTGCATTTCTACAGAAAAGTTAAAATATGCCAACCCCTGATATTCCTGTCATCTGACCTAAATGTCTTTTTTAGTCACTTCACATTTATATGTTTCACACCTAGTACAATACCTGGCACATTGCAGGTTGGCCAGCATTGATCCTTATGACATTAAAACATTTGTTAATTAGATAAATTTAATAATTTTACAATCTAGATGCATTTCAAAATACAGTATATTGCATACAATAAATGTATACAATTGTATCTATCAATTTAAGAAAGACAGAATTGTTGGGTGGTTATCCTGGAGGATTTAAGCATATCAGGTATAGTGGTTTTCTACCCCGGCTACAAGAATGACATGGAACTTGTTTCAAACATATGCCTGCTTGCTCCCTCCTCAAACAGTGAAATGAACATCTGTGAGTGGCTTTTGGTATAGTTTTGGCGCTCCCCAGGTGATTGTAATGGGTAGCCAAGCAGAACCATGAAAATCAGCGTGAATTAACTAACATCCAGACATTTTCTCTACACATTCTACCTGCAAGCTCTTCCAGCTCGTTTTGATTTTCGCTGCCCTGTTTCCTGCCTGTGTCCGCCATAAGTGTTAATCGTGTCTTAAGAAGTTTTTGAGATAAACCTTGGACATAAAATGCCTTGGGGAGATTTCTAGTTCATAATAATCTTTTAGCATCCTGGGTTTTAAGGCTCATTTTATTTTTTAAAACAAAAAGATTTATTCTATTTTTATTACAAAAGCCACACACAGGTTTTTTAAAAAATCAAGCAAGATGGGAGGCACAGAAATCAAAGTAAAAAAGAAAGTCTTCTCTTCCCATCATTTTTTGTCTACTGTATTTAACAAAAGCATCTCTATCACCAGTTTTTGTGTTCTGTTCTGGAAAAAACATAATATATATTCTTAACATGAACACAAAGCACACACAGATATACAAACATCCTCATACCATGTTGCTAGCTTGTGTTTTTTTTTTTATTTAACAAATATTTTGGAGCCATTTCCATTAACACATACAGTTCTACTTTATTTTACTTATTTATTTATTTATTTTTGTCTTTTTGAGACAGGATCTCACTATGCAGTTCAGGCTGGTCTTGAACTTACTTTGTAGCCCAGGCTGGCCTTGAACTCACAATGATACTCCTGCCTCAGCCTCCTAATTTCTGGGATTACAGGAGTGTGCCACCATGCCCGGGTCTACTTTATTTTTTTAAAGGAATACATAGCATTCCATATATATTCCATAAATAATTTAACTAGAACTTTATGAAGAGACAGTTTCCAGCTTGTAACTACTACATTAAAACCAGTGCCACAATGGTCATCTTTGTGCATCTTCACATAATTTCAGCATATCTATCTGTTAAGCGTTTATATGCATACCTGTCTAATTTCTTCTCTTAATGGTAGTTACTGGCAGTCTTTCCCTCTCTACTCTCTTGTGATAGCTAAATTTGTCTGGTCCTGCTTTTGCCTTCCTCAGTGATTCCAGTAGAACCTTTCATGACAGACTCAGTTGTAACCAATTTCTTAAGCCCAGCCTCAGAGAAGGTCAAAGAAAAGTAGAGGAGAAGGAAGAAGTAAATGTTGATTATGCCCTAGTTATTTCCAGGACAGCTAGGACCAACCAATCATTTAAAAATATAGTCATTACATAGATTTTATTGGTGATGAAAATGAGAAACAGATATTAATTTACTCAGCCAAATAGGGGTGGGCTTAAGATTCAAAGTCAAAGTTTTATGGTTTTTAATTCCTAAGTCTTGGTCTTTTCTTTCATTCTCTGCTCTTTTAATTGTCTCCTACTCATTGCAAATGGGTTCAGGATGACCACTGGGCTTCCATGTCGTTTCTGACTTGCAGCCCCTCATCTTAACTTGAGGTGTCTCTGTTCTGCAACTGGCCAATATTGTGCTTTCATGCCTGTGCCTTACTCCTGTATCCCAGGGTCTCTTTCAGCACTTTTCTGGTGTTCTGAAAGTTCCATCACTAGGGCCCAGCCTTCTATTTACCTCATATGGAAGTACCATTTTGTTGCACTGCACGGGATGGGATCTTTGTAGAAAGCAACAGAGAAATATCATTTGAGTTTCTGCTGAGTGACACTGTGTTCAGCTTTGGTTCCCATCAGAATGTCGCTTTAATCAGTAAGTTCATATACCATAACACTTTTTTTCTGCGGAGAGGATCAGCAAGAAAGCAAAATCATAGATGCAGAGGTAAGGAACTGAGTTTGCTGGTTAAGCAGAAAGGTGCACTTCTTCAGTAATAAATTCTCATCATAGACATTCTGCAAACTCCTAGAAAGATATGCCTCCTTTGGACTAATGAATGTGAACCTCAAACATATGCTTGGAAAAGTGTGAGAATTTCTTGTGATATTGGAATCACCAAGCTCCTGATAACAATGCCTCAAAAGGAATAGTGTTGATAAGACCAGCTGGAGAAACACTGAAGACAAATCCATAAAAGAAACAAACAAAAAGAAACAGACATCTCTTTTCATATTACACTAAAGGATTATCACTTCTTCAGGGAGGAGAAACTGAAATAAAACACTAATGACTGGCCCATTTTCACTCATTTCCATTTTCCCAACAAACCTACATCCTTGAGCCATCAATGCATCATCATACATGATGACTTATGATGGTGTATGGTGCAGTCAAGTGAAGAAGGGTTTATAAAGAAGACTATATGAAGCATAATGCAGTTTCAAGGTGGTTAAACAAGATTATTTTCTACAGTCCAGACAGAATAGATAGAACTTGCTCTGGCTTGGATAAGTACCTCCTAAAGATCCATGAGTTGAAGACTTTGTTCCCTGCTCCTGGCACTGTTCATTGGTGGTAGAACCTTCAGGAGTGGGACCGTGGAAGGGAGTTAAGTCTCTGGGGTCGTGTCCTTGAACGGGGTAGTGGGACTCTAGCTTCTGCCTTTCCTCTCTCTTTCACTTCCAGTTGCTATGAGGTAAGTACCACACACTCCCTGCACTGGTATATTGCTCCCCCACAGACCCAAAACCAACATGGCCAACTAATTATGGATTGAAACCTTCAAAACTGTGAGCTAAATAAACCTTTCTTCTTTGCATTTGGATAGCTCAAGTATTTTGTTACGGTAACAGAAAGCTGACTAGCATTTGACTTAACTGGATTATGACCTAGAAGAATCTCATGAACATGAAAATATGGTATCGAGAGAAATAATATAGTAGTACACAATTAACAACTAACACCTATGCTTTCATCAGGGTGGTTGCCAGACAAAATTCCAAGGATCTAATGCCAACAGAACAGTTTTGCTTTGTGATATAGAGAAATGAAGGTAAATATCAGACATACACCTGTAGCATACAGCCAAATTGATTCATGTGATAATTATAAGGTTATCATCATCTGATTCCATCAAAAATTATCATCAAAAGACACCGTCAGTTGATTCATAATAGTATCATGAAGATAACTTTTCCTTTCATCATCTTGCCAATGAATCCTTCCTATTTCATGAATTCTACTCCATTTATTAAAATTGCATGCTCGCTACCATTGTACACACTCAGAATATTATGAGACAGATCTTTTTTTAAAGTTCCTGTCTTACTCATAAAGCATCATGTCTAATCCATTATAGATAGATCAAAATTTTATAATCATTATAGATCATTCATAGCTAGTGGCCTTATGTCTTTGTCTTACTACTTCTTTTTTTTTTAGTGAAACATTTTTAAACTTTATTTTTCTTTAGGAAATTAACAAATATATGACTTTTTAAAATGGGAATACATATAAGTAGAGAGAAAAACACAATTAGTGATCCAACTAAGCAATATTTATTTTCTGTGTGTTTTTCCTCAACTCAGAAGTGTGTAACCACCTCGGGTGCTCATTTTTGGATTAGGCCTTTAAATTTGGGAGGTCTGATTTCTTTATACATTCTTGATAGTAACCCTTTGTCTGAGGAACAGCAGGAAAACATCAAAAATTTGTTTATTTAGTCACACTAGTCATATTTCAAGGGCTCAGTTGCCACACATGGCTACTGGCTATTATATTGGATGGTGTAGATGGAACATTGCTCAATCACGGAAGTTCTGTTGGACAGCACCTGTAGAAAGATCTCTTGTTCTCTATACTGTTGACATTTTGGGCTATGTTTTTTGCTCTGGATGTGAGACATTGTCCTGTGTGTTGTTGAGGTTTAGCAATATCCCTGGCTTGTAGCCACTAGATGACAGTTAGCATCCAACTTTCCAGTTGAAAAATGTCTCCAGACATTGCTGCCCATCCCTGGAGGAAAAAATTGCCCGTATTAAGAACAACTGCTGTAGAGAATAGTAGATAACAACAAAGAAAACAATAAAGAGATATGTGGGCAATGTATTATTTTATTTTATTTTAAAGAGAAAACAAGAAAATAACAACAAATACAAAAGCAAAACAAAAAAATCAATAAAAATGATACAGAATTTAAAAACAAAATGATAGAAAATAAACATGATTGTTATATTACATATTGTTATCTTCACCTAAGTTTCTCAGTCCACCAGATGTAGGAATGCAAGATTGATCAAACAATTAAAGAGAATAAAAAATAATAAAAAACATTAGAAATGATACACAGCTTCACTAAATAAGATGATAGGAATACAACAATGGTGGTTATATTGCTTACTGTCTTCAGATTAGTTGTCCAGATTACCAGATATAAGCATGCAAAATTGGTCAAAAAATTTTAAGCATTAACTGTTCCTTTCAATTAAAACAGAAACACTAGATCTATTGGAGGGAAATGTGTTATTTTTGTAACCTCACTGGTTGCCTTGGTTAACTCACCCAATTTGACCGGCAGGTGGACGTCCCTCTTCCTCCACCCATCCATGTGTGTCCCTCCCGGAGCTGTGTATTCCTCCTAAAGCTGGGTACTCAGTTGGTGAGGACAGTTTTTCTCAGTAGAGTAGGTCCATTCTTTGGACAAGGTTTATAGGTGGCCGTGTTCCTCTGCCAGAATTTCCAAACAAACTTCAAGGTCTATTTGTAGGACAAGATAGGGTGATCAAGCTTTCAATACTCCAGATACATTAAAATGAGGTACTGAATATGTCAGGTTGCCTCCGATTGAGCTAAAAACAAATCAGTAAAAATAATTACCACTTGTTTAACAGCATGCATACATAATCTCTGCAATACTTCTGTTACATGAGCATTATTTATTTTGTTATATAAACGAAACATTTTAAGGCAGCTTGATTTGTGTTACACAGAGATGCATAGAGAAAAACTTGAAATCCAAATGTCTTTGATGTAAAAGCCCACAGGCTCTACTAATTCACAGTGGCATTAAGTTGTTACTGTGATCAAATATTGCAATCAAGGTTAGAGTTTTCTGACACTAGGCAGCATTGTAATATTGTCTACATCCTGCACAGTTTCTGGACAGCAAACAGCTACAAGGGAGTTGGGATAACACAGTATATGCAATTGAAAGCTGGTAGAAAGTTATAACATTCTAGAATAAAAGATGAAAATAGAAGTTCAGATTTGAAAGAGAATTTAAATGTCATTAGTTAAATCCCTCCCTCATTTTTGTGGTACTTGGGACTGAACTTTGGGGTGCTTTACGATTGAGCTACATCCCTAGTATATTTAAATTTTTTATACTGAAACAGAGTTTCCCTACATTGTCCAGGCTGGCCTTGAACTTGTGATCCTCCTGCCTCAGCATCCCAAGCAGGTGGGATTACAGACATGTGCCATCATATTTGACCTTCTCTCTTTTTAACTAAGAACACTGAGTTTTAGAGAAGCAATATGACTTGCTTATACCCTTAGAAAGGATCCAAACTAGAATCCTGTCTCCTGACTTATAGTCCTAACCAATGAGAGTGAAACTTTAGAGATGAGTGCGCAAATTGCAGTCTCACCACTGGCTCTAGACTCTTACAATACGGAAGTTGACTGTTTTCCCACTCTTAGGTTTGTTTTGGCATTAGAGAGAATAAGGTGGGGGGGGGGAGAGAGAGCGATTGAGAGAGAGAGAGAGAGAGGGAGAGAGAGAGAGAGAGAGAGAGAGAGAGAGAGAGAGAGAGAGAGAGAGAGAGAGAGAGAAAGAGAGAGAGAGAATGACAGTATGGTATACATATTTAACAATAAGCTCTTTGGGTAGAGGAAAAACCCTGATTTGTAGCATTTGCTGATTTCTGAGTGCTGTGTGTGTGTGTGTGTGTTGTGTGTGTGTGTGTGTGTGTGTGTGTGTGTGTGTGTGTGTGTTGGAGGTTACTACTCTCACAATGGCCAACTTCAAGCTTCCAACATGACATCACTGAACAAACAGAAAGCTAGAAACAGCTGAGTACCAGAATACTAGTATACCATTTATCTTTTTCCACCACATATACACGAGAGACATGAATAATTTGAAAAGCATATTTAACAATAAATTGTAAGACAAATATAATACTAGAAATGTGATGTGTTGAGAATTCATTACCTTTGTTTTTAAATTTTATTTTAAAATTTTTATTAGTAAGCACATGTTTTCCATGCACAATAATTGCATTCCTTGTGCAAAGTTTATATCACTTGAATTTTATTAATGTCTACAATTAACATCTGTGTGGGAAATTCCTAAAAATTTAACAACTGGTGCTCACAGGACAATCAGAGGCACAGCTAATGCTTAGATAGGAGATGGGTTAATAATTCAGCACTAACAGAGACAGCTGTCCTCAGAGTAAGTCTTTCCCCAAAATTATGCCACAAAGGTGAAGAGCGTGCGGTGAGAGATGCACCTCATTCGTGGTGTGGGAGGCCTGGGGCATTCAGACTCAAACAGTCCCATGGCTCCAAGCTCCCCACTCATTTAGACCCATCTGCTGTCACGCTTTGACGGGAAAGACTTTCAGGATAACGCTGCTTCTGCCGCTTACTTTCAAGCCATTTATATTTCTCTGTTGAGCCATCATCCAACCATGTGCTGACTCAAATTTATTTTTTCTATTTATTTTGTATATATACAATCATTTTAAAATATGATGGGGCAGATAAGGAGCATGTGGCATAGACTCTGAGAGTCTTTAAAGGGAGTCTACAATAAAACTCCATTCCCGCAAGAACCTGTAAATGTAGTTACTGAAATGCAACCAACACTGCAAACAATCACAAAAGCAATAAAAGATAGTAAATGCATGTAATAAAGGGCTCAGCGATGTACTATAAACCTTCAATGCCATTAAACTTCAGAGAAGGAGCAGAGAGAGCAGAAGGAAAACCATCTAATTTATCCCTCTAGGTTCACAAAACCAGGGATCTAAGTGATTATTAGTTGAGTAGCAAATGAAAGAGGTTGAAATATCCTAACTTCCAGGCAGGTGCTCATTCAGACACTCAGCCCACACCATAACTGAGCATCTATCAAGGGATCTATCAATTTCTTTTTAAGTCAGAAGGAAAAACTGAACTTAGGTGACAAAAGTTTTAATGTGTGGTATTAATATAGCTGTCTTTATAGCAATGCACTCATAAAATCTAATTTTTAATAATTTTTATGGAGCAGGGAGAGCAGGAAGTTGCCAGGAAGTGCCTCAGGCCCATGAAAGTCATAACAAAACCCTGCCTATCCCAGGCAGTGGGGAAAGATAACGGGTAAGTGAGGCAGACAAGCCCTACTTGTATGGAGCTTTCATTCTCTGAGGGACACATACCAATCATGAACACATAAACAAATCGATAAGCAAGACCATTCCAGAAAGTGATAAAGGCTATGAGGAAATAGAACACAGCTATGAGCTGCGCAGTGGAGACGTTTCAAATAATCTTTTGTGGGAGTGCCATATTACAGTTGAGGCCCGAATGGTGAAAGGATTACTATTCAAATATGCAGTTCAAAAATTAAGCAAATTACTTACAAGGTCAGTTTTAATTCATTTAATTTTAAATTAATTAGAGATATAAACCAGATTATAGGGCTTATGTTTTGACCATTTATGGAAGTAAACAACTTTTAAGGAATATTAAGACTACTTTTACCAGGCGTGATGGCATTTACCTGTAATCCCATCACTCAGGAGGCTGAGGCAGGAGGGTTGTTGCAAGTTCAAGACCCGCCTGGGCTACAAAGTGAGCTCAAGGCCAGCCTGAACTATACAGTGAGACACTGTCTCAGAAACACACACACACACACACACAAACAATTTTAATAGTGTTGTGTCATAGAAAAAACTGATGCTGTACCCCATTTTAATTAATATTTAATTATGTAGATTTATATACTATGAGTATCAGAGGAATGATAGAACTTAGCCCAATTTGAGAACTTAGCCCAGTCCAGACTTGAGGACTGCATAGACCAGTAAATTTCCAGAACAGAATAAATCGAATGTGAAACTAAAAGCTGTTAATTTTTCATTCATTCATATTAGAAGATTAAGAATATAAAAAACTACTATCATTTTATTGAGTTCTTCAAGTAAAAGATATTTTATACCATACCTTGATAAAATATCTCACCATATTTTTCCTAGTTTTCTACTGTTCAATGGATTATTGAATATGTATCACCAGTCAGTTAGCAATTGCTGATGTGTGTGATACAGTAAATTTAAAAATAAGAACATACAGGATAATTTCACTTACACTTTACTGTCATACTCCTTATATAGAGGGTTTATCCTTCTTCAAAACATGGTTTCTGTAAAACATGGATTTCACTGATATAATTTTAATTTATATACAAATATAATTATACTAAGCGCTCACTGTTCTGTTTATTAAATGGTTTTAACAGGACTTTACAGATCATATTATGCTGCATGTAGAACTACAAAATTTTGTGGAACTTTTAGAATTTTGTAGATTTTCTCATCGTTGAGCTTAGTCTCCCTTGATGAGGACATAAGGTATTCAGTTAGACTTTTAAGAAGTATCAATCCTTATTATTTATTCTATGTCCCCTGGGCTACCCAAAATTGATATCTCTAATAATTACTGTAGGAGGAGATTCAAAGGGCACGCAGAGAATCTGGGCAAGGGATGAAGTTAGCATGGGTTCCAAAAGCTAAAACAGGAGGTGGCATTTTATGTAAATGCAAGATATAAAAGAACTGTTCTGAATGACAGTGTTATTAGTAGTTAAATTCCCTCATGCAGACAGAAGCAATAATGAGATCACGAGAGCAGAGGCTTCTGGGAATTACTTTGAAGGGACCGTGTAATTTCTTATTGTAAGTTCAGAACTGAACAAGCAATTCTGAGCTTCAATGTGCCTCTCTTCTGACTCATGCTGCTTCCACTCCACAGTCCACTCCCTCTAAGGAAAATGATGCAAGCCTGAGAGCTGCAGTGGAGCTTTCTGATACCATTCTAAGGATGAGTGTGATACGTCGTACACGGTAGGCAGTTAAACTAAGAAATACACCAAAATAGTAAAATGTATTATCTCTGGCAAACTGACAATAAGCAATGAATTACTTTTTCTTCTCTTTCTGTGTACAATACACTTTATAATTACAAGAAAAATGTTATAAATGTGAAAAAATCTGGTTGCGCATCTCTGTAACCCTAGCACACAGGATTGCCTCAGGTCCAGCCTGGGCTACACAGTGAGTTCAAGGCCAGCCTGAAACACATAGCAAGACCCTGCCTCAAAAAAATAAAATAAAATAAAAACCAAAAATAAGTGAAACAAAGGAAAGAAAACCACTAAAACTTACCATTATTGGCTACTGATGCAATTAATTATAAAAGAAGTTGGCTGTGAAACTAAAATAATTTCCCACAAAAGTCTACATATTTTAAACACTAGTGAAATAGTGGCTTAGCCTGGTGTCTTGGTTGCATTTTTCTTGTTGCTGAGACAAAATACCCAGCACCCAAAATGAAGGAAGGAAAGGTTTATTTAGCTTATAGTTTGTGGAGGTTTCAGTCCATACTTGGCTGGTTCTGAGGCACAGTGGCACATGGTAGAGGGCAACAGTTCATGGCAGCGGTCCACAGCAAAACAACAAGCGCAAGAAGGGAGGAATGGCAGGAGGAATGGCAGCCAGCAACCTCTTTCTCTCCCTTACATATACAAACCATCCACCCCAGGACAGGTATAGCTCTCACATCCAATAATCCCAGAAAACTCTCCGCCCCAGGGCAGGTACAGTTCTCACACCCATAATCCCAGCGTTGAATCATGGATCAGTCACAAACTCTAAAAGCCACCCCATAACTGAATGAGGATTAGGGAGGACATGCAGACACAAGCCATAACACCTAGAATAGAAAAAGTGTCTGGTAGATGGCATATATAAAATAGTTGCTTCATTCAAAGAAATCTGGGAAGTAATTACACGTAGGGTACTAAATTTACATAACATCATAAGTCTTATAAAAGGCAACGTGTATCCGTAGTTGAGTTTGCTTTGTAAACACGGAGGTATCTCAAGAATATAGAAAAAGAATAATGTGGGAGAAATTACAGGATAAAGAGCTTTTCATTGACTTCCTTGGAAAGTACAACAATAGGAAGAAAGGAATGATTAGAGGTATGAAGAACCATGGAAGTTGGGGTGAATGGTAAGGGCAGGTAAGTCCGCTCTGCAAGGAAGGAAGTGTTTCTAGAAAGCGCCTTTGTTCTGGGTGTGGGGATCCCTGAGACACTCCCCAGCACCTGGCCCATGTGGTTATCCTTTGGCCAACACCTCTGGGACTTACTCTGCTTTTTTTCCTTTACAGGGGACAGATTGTCCTAGTTATTTGAAAATCAGTATAGAGATATTATGATATGATGCCCATCATAATGGAGTGAGTTATATATAATACACAATGAATGTATTCTGGAGCTCTGCGGCTTATATTTCTTTGAAGCACTATCTTAGATTTTAAAATTAAAATCTTTTCCATTGAGGACCTAGGAAGGTCCAATATGAGGCTTACAATTATTCTAAACCGCTGTTAAGTGAAATTTTTTTTTTTTTTTCTTGGCGGTACTGGGGATCAAACTCAGAACCCTGCACTTGCTAGGCAGGCGCTTATTCCACTGAGCTATATCCCCAGCCCTGTTAAGTGAAACTTAATTTGGAGTGACTAGTATAATTATGAACATTGTAAGTGGAGATAACATAAAAAAATCTTTAATGATGTCCATCTGTTTATCCTAAAATAAAGTCAATAGCTGATGAGAGGAAATGTTGTAAGAAAATAACATTTTATAGTTTCCTTTTTAGCAAGAATATTAAGTACTTAGCACCTCTGCTTTTCTGAATGTGAGTCTGGGAAAGGAGGACTGGGTTGATTTGACTCTTTTGCTTAAGGAAAAACATACCAAAAATCCAATGACTCCAAATTTAAAGACAAGGAAGAGCAATCTTATAGAACAGGGATATAAATGATCACTTGGCACAGAAAAGATTTATGTAACAAACAACAACAAAGCATGTAATCCTGCATGGTTAATCACACAGCAAGCAAATCCCTACATTTGTGAGTCACACTTCTTCCTCTGCTCTTCTAAGGACTTCTAGGAGGCACAAATTTAAAATTTTGAAGTTCTTGCACTGTCAACTCATAATGCATTAGAATTGTCAGAGTCCTTAGAAAACTTTGTTAAAACATATTTACTTTGTTTTAGCAGGGATGTATGTATGTGCGCGTGCACGCACGCACACACACACACACACACACACACACACACAAAGACAGAGGGTGAGAGAACAAAAAATAATTTGAAAGATTTTCCCCTCATTGTACAGTAAGCCAACAAATTATAGGAGTATATATACACTCTCTTGGTTACTTTTCTCTCGGTGCTGAGACACAATACCTGATGCCCAATATTAAGGAAGGAAACGTTTATTTAGCTTACAGTTTGTGGACGTTTCAGTTCATACTTGGCTGGCTCCAAGGCAGAGTGGCACATGGCAGAGGGCAGCAGTTCATGGCTGCAGAAAACAGCAAAGGCAACAAGAGTGAAAAGGGAGGAGGTATGGCAAGCAGCCTCTTTCCCTCCCTTATATCGTATGCAAACTACCTGCCCCAGGGCGGGTGTAGCAGTCACATCCATAATTCCAACATTGGACCATGAATCAATCATGAACTCTAAAAGCTTGCCCCACGACTGCATGAGGTTTTCGGGGACACCCAGGCACAAACCATAACACACACTTATATGTCCTAATTTGTTATCTGACAAGCACTAAAGGCATTAGAGTGAAACGCTGGAGTCAACGTATGCATGGACTTATCCTGACTGTTAACAATTCTGAAACACTTCAGAAAGCTCTTTGCCACTGAGAGCTCACCTATGGAATGTGCTATCTCAACGTCTTTCTGTGTTTGACGTGAGTGGTTATGTGTTTATAGATGACACAGTGCTGGCCAAGGGCTCACATTCCTAATCGACTATAACTCCCTTACTTTCTCTTCCAGTCTAGCAAAATTGAATACAATAGTGACATTCTTCATAGAGAAAATTGTGAATCTACTCAAAACTATTTTTATCTGGTCCTACTTCCACATTGATTGTGACTGGCTACTGATACCCTCAGTGAGAAGTATTATTTTGTAAAGTTGCTTCATTTGATTTCCTCCTTTACAGAATCCTAGACAGTAGATGCTAATTTTATCTCTATATTATAAATGAAATATCTGAGGCTCAGATAAGTTAAACAGTTTGCTGGAAGGAATGCAGATATTTCTGCATAGTTTTTAAAGCCTATTTTAATTATGACTTTGGCTTTTCTATGCTTGCTTTCTTTCTCTTTACCAAGTGCACCAGAGAATTCAATTTTGTGGTCCAAAATTTCTGTAGGTCTAAACATCATTTAGCAGTTCAATAAAATTTAGGTTGGGTAGCTCAAACAAGTATGGTAGAATTTTTTATTTATTTCAAAAGACAATTGGCACCTCCACAGTCTTAAATATGTCTATTAGGTATACATCTGCCTTCTCTACTTTGGTGAGATTTCTTTACAATTTTCTTGAATCATTTAGCAACCCTAAAACATTCTGTACTCAATAAGCAATTGATTTAGACATTGTTACAGTATTATATTGAAATTACTTTCTCTTCTGCTTTTGTTGAACCACATTTAGGTTTGCTGTTCTCTGTTAAGCTCTGGGCTAAAATTCAAGAGAAAGTAGTGAGTTCTAGTGAAGAGATGACCACTCTCAAATGTTTCCTTTACTGAGCAAGATGGCAGATCAATTTCATTTAATACAGTCACTGTAGAGATGCTTCCCTGGATAATGTAAAACTAAGCTTTACTTGGAAGCCAAACATCAATCAAAATTCATAGGAGCTAGAAATCTTTCTGGGATAGAGCTTTAGAGGGACTTTCAAACATCCACCAGCATTACTATTTTATAGATGTCGACAACGTAGTCAAAGCTGCTTGGCATTTATGAAAATCAAAATCAATTTTATACAAAAAAATCCCATGACAGATGATTTTGTCAGGTTAGCTTTAACATTAGTTTTATGAATACGGAGGTGATTAGCTTAGTTCATGGAAAACAAATCTTTATTGTAAAAAGACATGGAATCTTTCCCCCTTTTGACTATGACACCAATCAGTTCTAATGTGAACTGTAATTCTTCAGTGCCCTGTAATTTTCCTAAAAGCTTCCAGATTGGAAAATGCTGCTCAGACTGACAGCTTCTTTCTCTCTCTGCGTACTGGCACAGCAGGCAGATATAGAAGTGACAGAAATGTGTACTGTTTCATTACTTCATCTTTTTGATGGATATTGTGCTAAAAGATACTATCTCTTCAATGTACAAAACGGAAAATGGCCCTCCTTGCTGTCATGCTTACATGTCAGAACTGGAATTTTAAATTGAGATACATTATAGTTGGTGAGAGCTTTTCTAAACTCTCCACCTAACATTGTCCCTGTCACTGATAATTCTGCAGAAGCAAGTCTGTGTCTATTTCAAAATATCTAGCCAATTTCTGTAAAGTGATTTTGAAGTTTCTGGATGATCAAAAAAGGTATAAGATCCAATCATTTGAGAATAAAATTGTCTTTATTGATTCTGTTCAGCAAGTATTGCATTTTTGTTATCTTCAGAAAATATTAACGGCTTCAATAAATATTTCCACAGGGAGCCCAATTACTTCCCAATGATTTTTTTTACAAAAATGAAACATTTTTTGAAATAAAATTCTATGAACTGTTAACCAATTTTGTCTGTTTAGCTTTTTTTTTCCAGTACCAGAAATCGAACTCAGGACCTTGTGCTTGTCAGGCAGGTGCTTGTGCCACTGCACTATATCCCCAGCAAAAGTAACTTTTTTTTTTTTTTTGTACAGGAACCAAACTCAGGATCCTGTGTTTGCAAGGTGAGCACTTAAGCCACTGAGCTACATCCCCAGCATTGTTAACCAATTTAAATCCATAGTTTTTGTACAACAATATTTTTTGTGATAAAGTACCTGCTTTATGTTTTCTCTAAAAATCAGTTTATCTACTTGGGGAGTTTAATAGATGTAAAATTATAAATAATCATTGTTGACTTAATGAGTTGTAATATATTTCTGTTTAGGAGAAAAATTTTGAATGAACTATCTGAAATTAAAAATAAGCTGAAATTATGTTTTCCTGAAGAGTTTTACTTACTATGTCACCTTGTGAC
The DNA here is from genome assembly GCA_004027595.1 of Dinomys branickii. NCBI lineage: Eukaryota > Metazoa > Chordata > Mammalia > Rodentia > Dinomyidae > Dinomys > Dinomys branickii. The sequence continues at coordinate 11,035 of PVLD010008886.1, read as the reverse complement.
TTAGTATTCAACATTTATCAATGCCTACTAAACAGTAAGTATATTTTTTTCTAAATTTATTACACCCTAACACATTCTTTTGGAAACGAACACACTAACCCAATGTTTCAAAGGAAGAAATAAATCAGAAAGATTTTAGAACGTGGTAAGCACAAGTGTGTGCTTTTATTTTTCTGTTTCTGTTTTCCCTATAATGATGGTAGCATTTTATTTTGGAAAGTGAGATTTTAGAGAAGATGAAGCAACATAAGCCCGATTCTAACCATTATTCCTTGGCAAATGGCCTGCATATCTGTCTTATGGTAAGTGTATCACAACATGAAGAACTTACAGTTTTGTTTGAGCCCCATAAAATACAGTTGAAAACAATAATGCTCTTGTGTTCTGATAAACAAAATTTCCTAAACTCACATGTGGATAGGTGTATTTTCTTTTCAAAAACTGGTTAACATTTCTAGATAATCATGTATACTTCCATTTTGAGGATTTTGTTTCTAGAGACCATGCTAAGTGCTGCTTTTCTGATGCTTTAGTACAGCTTAGGTGTGTGAGAGTCCTGTGTTGGTCAGCCTGGGAGGAAGTCACTGCATAATTCAAATTCAACCAGCTCTTCTGCTGTGGCTTACAGACAGCTCATGGTCACAGTCACAGCTCTGTGGATCTTGTTTATACGTGAGTTTGAAGTCGTGCAATATGCTAATCAGTCCAGGCAAGCAAGGTCTTTCTGTTTCTTGCAGAAGTGCAGATAAAGCAGAGCAGGGAAGGAAGCATTTTTGCAACAAGTTCCATAAGAGTCAAATTAAAACAATTGTCTTTGCCTTTAATAGATTTCTTTTAAGGATGAGTGAGATTCTGTTCCATCTATTAATCTGTAGAACGTGTGTGTGTGCATGCACATGTGCGTGCATGTGCGTGCATGTGTGTGTGTGTTTGTGTGTGTGTGTGTGTGTGTGTGTGTGTGTGTGTTAAATGTTATAAGACATTATAACATGTTTATATGGTTAATGTTCAATTGGTTTATACACTGCCTTGGTTACTTTTCTCTTGTTGCTGAGACAAAATACCTGATGCCCAAAATTAAGGAAGGAAACGTTTATTTAGCTTACAGTTTGTGGAGGTTTCAGTCCATACTCGGCTGGCTCTAAGGCAGAGTGGCACATGGCAGAGGGCAACAGTTCATGGTGGCATAAAACAGAAAAAGCAGCAAGAGCAAAAGAGGAGGAACGGAGGCAGGCAGCCTCTTTCCTTCCATTGCATAGTATGCAAACTCCCCACCCTATGGTGGGTATAGCACTCACACCCATAACCCCAGCATTGGACTATGTATGGATCTATCAAAAAGCTAGAAGCCCACCCCATGGCTGCATGAGGCTTTGGGGGCACATCCAGACACAAACCATCACATACACCTATTTTGAATTTTCATTACTCTCTTTATCATGCATCTCTCATTTCATCTAGGATCATGCCTTTCTTTTCAGAGGTTTTTTAGTAACTCTTTTAATACAGTAATGAATTCTTTATTCTTTCACAAGACAACATTGTTGGCTTAATTCTGAGTGATATTTTCAGTGGCACAGAAATCAACTTTTTTCTTTCACTCCACTGAAAATATTATATTTTTGTTTCATAAAAATATACCTTTTATTCCCATTATTTTTCTCTTATTACTTTTAAGATTATCTCTTTATACTTGCTTTGCCTACACTTTTGCTATGCTATGTAGGGATGTATTTCCTGAAAAATTTTTAATGTTTAAAATTCTTAAATTTGTGGATGATATATTTCACCAGTTTTGGGAAATTCACATCCATTAACTAATCCTGAATTATTATATATTTCCTCTTCTTTTTGTCTAGGACTGAAGATAAATGAAGTTTACCCCAATGATTGTATTACTAAATCTCATTCCCCTTCTTTTCATACATTTCTTTTTTTGTGCCCTACTCTGAACAGTTTCTTTTGACTTGGCTCTGAATTTATTGATCATCTTTTTAGCTATCTATAGTTTGTTGTTATAGTCATCTTTTAAATTGTAAAATTTAGTTTAAAAATTTTTTAAATCTAACAAATTTTATTAGCCCTTGGCATAATTACATTCATTGTGGGGAGTAATTACATGTGCAGGGAGAGTATCTTATCTTGAAATTTTGAGCCTTAAATTTCTCTTTTGTTTCTTTTCAAATGCTATAATTTTCTATTCTGGTTTTTAAAATTTTCAAATACATTTATTTCACTGAATGTAACCAATATTCTTATTTTAAAATCTATTTATAGCCTGGCGTGGTGGTGCATGCCTGTAATCCAAGCACTCAGGAAGCTGAGGCAGTAGGATCATTGCAAGTTAGAGACCAGCCTGGGCTACAAAATGAACTCAAGGCCAACCTAAACTGCATAGCAAGACACTGTCTCAAAAAGACCCTGTCTCAAAAAAAAAAAGAAGAAAAAATAAAATCTATTTCTAGAACGCATTTATTTGTCCAAATGCAGAGACCTACTTCATTGCGTCTGATTTCCATCGTTTCAGTTAATTGCTAGGTACATTTTCTTCTTGTGTGGGGGGATACTGTACTGATAGGATTCCTGATGCTTTGTTTGAAAACTTGCTTATACAAATAATTGGGGGCCTGTATGGAGTTATTTGTGTTATTTTCCTCTAAAATTTCTTGTGTGCTTCTGCTACGTACCCGGGCATTGCAATATCTAATCTGCTATTACTTGAATGTAATTACCACATTATGTCCAACTTGATGACTTGACATCGGGTTTCTGCTTCATTGTTACTTCTATTCATAACTCATTTTAGGACCCAATCCTCCCACCAGCAAGTTACTAGCTTTACCACTAGCTGAATGAATGATAGTTCATTATCTGTCCTCCAAATCCCAGGAACTTGACAAAAGTGCTCTTAGCAGCTGAGCAGCCTGTTTAGTAGCCAACAGATGCCCCTGGGAAAGTAGTTCCACATGGTGGACTCATGTCTCTGCCCCTCCATCTTCTCTGGAATCTCAATCTGGTAAATCTTTAATATGATGACAACAATTTTCTCATCTCTTCTGTATGTCATCTGAGTAAGTGTGGGTATGAACTGTCTGACTTTCTACCAGTGAAAGTAGAAGTTTCATCATCTTATATATTATAGTTCATGTCATCTAATATAGCCCTTTATGATATAGACAATAAAATCATATTTCTCATTTTTCTTTTTCTTTTCCTGTTTCTTTTTTGTTTGTTTGTTTTTGTTTTTTTGAGACAGGGTCTCACCATGCAGTTCAGGCTGGCCTTGAGCTCACTTTGTAGCCCAAGCAGGTCCCAAATTTGCAACAATCCTTCTGCCTCACCCTCCCAAGTGCTGGGATTACAGGTGTGCGCCACCAAAAGAGAAGAGAAAACAAAATAACAACAACCAAGACAAAAATAGAACAACACAAATACAATAAAAATGATACAGAACTTCAAAACAAGGTGATAGGAAGTTTCCGAGCAACTTTGTTGAAAATTATATTTTTCTGTACTCAGTTTGCATTTGTAACTTCTACTTCCCAATGAAGCTGGCTACTTTATGGATTTTTTACCACATGCACCAATTACCAGCATCTTTTTCATATCAATATTCTAATTGAGAACTGAAATGTAAACATAATTATATGCATGTATAGTTCAATATTGTATATTACAGTCAATTAATGCATCATAGAAATTTTCATAATAGGTTAAAATAAATTGTGATAGAGGTAAATTAGGTTTAAGAAAGTGATATAGTTTTCTTATAGGCTGAATTTGCCTAATCAAAACATACAATAGGCTCCAAAACTTTTGGATGTTTGGATCATCAGACTAGTAAAATTTGTGAACATACAGTATTACAAACAAATACAAAAATAACCTCTGAGACCTAAAGCCCTTCTGGCCCCATGGAGTTTGGATGAGAATACCCATGCTGTGTTGATTCTTGTTCTTTGTACTGTTGATCCTTCTATTCATTCTTGCCTTGTACTCACTCTGCACTCTTGCCCTTTGTTCATACCGTGTGTTCTAGTACCATCACTCGGTGAGTTGTTCATTCTGGTTAACTTTCCTGTCCTGCCTTTGTTCCTGTTCAGTGGCTCTATTCCTAGGCCTCCATGCAAGTAGAAAACCCAACCCCAGACACCCGCCTTAGACACAGCTCATTGGGCGCGAAGACACTTGCTGACACACAGAACATGCTGGACCCATGAGACACTGTCTCTGGAAAGTTGGGATTTAGGTTTAATTAATTTTGTTAAGCAGCAAAATTGAAAAATAGTAAGGAAAGAACTGAGGCTGCCAGGTCTTTTAACAGATATAAAAAGACATTCTAGACAGAAGAAAATTGAGACAGTACCATAAGATGCGCAAAGAAAGGCCACACTCCCCTAAGAGTCTCCTGTACACTTTCTGAGTTTGCTTCCGCCATGACACTCAGATGTATGGCACATTGTGAGTTATTTCTGTCCTCCTATTAAATCTCCCCTTCCCCCCTCACCTTCTTCCCTTGGCAAAGATTAGCATGAGTTTGTTCTATTCCTTGAGCTTTAAATAGGTTTCACCACTGCAAGACCATTTCCTAAATTTACTTTTTTATCAAATGGTTTATTTTTAGCTTTATCTAAGTGGATAACTGGGATTTTGTTGCATCTTTATTGGTCTTTGGAGTAAAACAAAAGGTTTGAGCCAACAGCTCCTAGAGTTTCAGATAATGCTTTGCAAACATATCCTACTATTGTAACTTGTTGCTCTATTGTAAACTTACACATAGAGACCTGGAATGAAATTATACAAAACTGCTTTGGAAACTCCCATGGAGAAGAAGCAGCATAAATCTATTCAATTCTTGATTCATGGCATGTTGCTTGTGATTACCTATAAAAGAAAGAAGTCATGGAGCTCTTATTGGAATCATCTTCTTTAACACTTTACAGATGTTCCCTTAGGAAATTTTAGAGGCAATTTTAAAGGCAAGTTTTCCATACTAAAAAATTCACAATATTGGGGCAATTTATTTTATTTTATATTTTTTTTTATTTTAAAAAATAAAAGTACAAAAACATATTGACAAACAGACACCAATTAGCATAAAATATAGTACAATCACAACTAATCTATAGACAAGGTGATATGATCTCAACAGTGGTTATTGCTTTATCCATTGATATCTTCGAAGTGTAAATATATGAACCCATATACAGACATGCAAATTTAGTCAGACAATTAATCCTCTCAACAACAGAAAAAACACAAAAACCAAAAATCCAAAGACAAAAAACAAAACAGGCAAACAACAACAACAGCAAAAAAAAAAAAACACCAATAGTTGCTGCTTTACATATTGATATCTTCGAAGTGTGTGTTCAGGATAACACATACAGACATACAAGATTGATCAAATAACCCGTCATCGATTATTGCTTAGCATTAAGTGATATAATACAATAGTAGAACCATGTTAGCCCTCCTGCATATATGCATATTCATATATACATACATACAT